>JAESUZ010004119.1:0-24118 GCA_017311185.1 Proteles cristata cristata | reverse complement strand
CTCTGAGTGGTCACAGAGGCGGTGACCCCTCATAACTCACAAAGCTTAGTTTCTAGGTTCACACTTAGAGATGGGCTTCCCTATTCCTGCAAGGCTACCAGAATGCCATGCCAGGATGCTATCAGTTTTCTACAAAGATACCTTCATTTTGAGGAACATGAACTGGGGAGGCCCAAATAACCTAGATGCCACTAGGTAACATAATCACTAGTTAGCAAGCACCCAGAATATGCTGGTCTAGCATTTGGCACTATGCATGCTTGAGTAAATCTGAATGTCTTCAGGATTCCATATTCAAGAGGTAACAATGAGATGAAAGGCAGTGTGTCATATAGAGGCACTGGTTGGCCAGCTGATCTTGATAAAGTAATCTCTCTTCTGTGGGCCTGGTTTCCTCACCTGCAAAAGGATAGAGATAGTCTCCAAGACCCCTTCCAGTTCTACCATTCTATGATTCTGTGAGTCAAGACATTAAAAGTGTATCCAGAATGTATTATTAATTCAGTAACATTTATTGACCACCTAGGCTATGTAAGGCCTAGCAGAGGGCACTGTGGGGGCTACAAAGACATAGGAGATAGTCCCTGACACTGAAAGAGCTCAAAGTGCAATAATCATAGAATTTAGAAATCTAAGAAATGTCATATGATTATGTGTTAAATGAGCAGTATATACAATTAGTCTTACAAATGCACTAATTACTAGAAAGGTTTCATGAAGGAAGACGCAAGAAGGGACTTGAAAGAGTGGTAAAATTTGGATAGGCTAGAAGTGGGTCAATTACTAAGCAAAGTTACAAAGCTTTTTTCAGTTCATCCAGTTCAATGACTCCTCTGTACATCAGAAGCAACTATAAGGGTCAGTCCAACAGGGTTTGATAGTGCCTTGATACAATTTCCTCTACATACGTCACAATGAGGCATAAGCACTGACCATAGCAGCAAATTGCTTCTACTTCAGGGGTCAAAAGTCACATAGTCATTCTTGCCATAGAGAAGTATGGTACCTTGACCCCACCAGTGATCTGGGCACAAAGTTAAAAGAGATAGCTAGGAAGCCAAGCCCAGAAAACAGTGCACTTGGTCCTTCCCCCAAGCTTTATCAGGAAGTTGAATTTGACTACATACCACAATAGTCTTTGAGTAGCAGGACACCTCACAGTTGTCAGTGTCATTCTGCTATAATGTCCTGACATTACCAGCCAAGCTGGTGGCTACATGTTCTCACAAGCTGGACAGGGTTTGGCCAGAAAAGACTGAGAATGGCTCATGTGGTCAAAGCTAAAACTGGCATATACATGCACAGTATATTTCCTAAATACCTCACCCTAAAAATAAATTAGGAAATCCTTTTCTTAAGCACTGCACAATTTTCACTCTGCCTTTAAAGTCAATACTTTTACCATAGATACAATTACATTTAAATATGTAAACGTATTTAAATACAGCTACCTACCTACCTATCTATCCTTTCCTTTTTGTGTGTGAATCTTCCAGACAAACACAACAGTTATGCAGAATTTCAAACTCTCAGAGTTGCAAGAGGCTCAGTGATAATGTACCCCAATTTCCCATCCTGGGAGGAATCAACTTTGTGACAGCATCCCTGAGAGATGGCCATCCAGTATCTTTGGAAACATAACAACACAGAGCTAACTAGCTCCTAGATGGACAACCTTCATTCATTTTATGTATTCAACCTACTGTCTGTCCTGTGAAAATCACAGGCCCCTCTTTTGAGAAGTCTAAACATGTAAAAGCAAAATCCAAAAATAAAAAAATATCCACTGGCACTACTAATATTGCATGTTTTTCATCAAGGGGTGCCCACATGCCTGACCAGATTTCTCAAGCCATCTGGCTGACCCAGGGCTGTGTCATTGGAGGCTATAAATCAACTTGCACTTGTCCCTAAGCATCTACTGAAAGCAAGACCCAGTTACTAAAATGCAGGTCCAGATGTGCAGCAAGATCTAGAATTCCTCTTCATTAGTGGTTCAGACACCCTCACCAGCCTGAAGGCAGGAGACTACATTAGTTGATTTCCTGAGGTCTCACTAATGTTCTAATACTAACTAAGGGGCCCATATTATGATCCCCAAATCCCATCCCCTACTATGTGTTTGGTAGTGAATTATATACTACAAAGCAAATGGTCAACCAGAAAAAGATTTCATTTCTCAGAGGCATGCTGGTGTCCTTTGTACAGCCTGTCACTGGCGAGGCATAAAGCAACTACCACCCAGAGTGTCTGTGTGCCTATACATGACAGACACACATGGACAAACACACACACATGCACACACACACACGCACACACACACATGCACACAGATTCTACCACTCTCAGTAAAAATGATGCATTGCCAGAGTCCTCTCCTTTTTGGTCAGATTTATGCTTCCCCATTCCATTCATTAGCTAACACATTTACTTCCTTCTCTCTTCTTCCCTTCCTCCTCCTTCCCCCAGCCTTACACTAAAAAAATATTTACTCTATCACACAGACAGCTGGAACTCAATGCAGTTTACAAACAACCCCAGCCTTCATATCTGAGGGCAAAGCACAAGAAGTAACTTGGGGGAAAAAAGTCATCTTGGTAGAAAACTTAACCTGCCTCTGTCAAACAGTAACTTAGCTAATTATAAGCTACATCCCACAGGCAGTTTTGTTCAGAGGCCTTTGGGCCCTAAGTGGGACAGATCCAAATCAGACTCTGTCTGGATCCCATATACAAAAAAGGCCAAACGCCAATAGCTCCAAATTTCAAGTTCCCCTGGACAGTCAAACCAGAGGTTTTCTGGGCCCAGAATTACCAGCTCACTCAGGGCCTAGAAACAAATCTCATCTCTGTTTTAAATGGTTCCAACCACAAAAATTTAACTCTAAGATGGAGGGGAGTGGCAGCAAAAAGAGCTAGTGATTCAGCAGGGGAAGGAATGAAAGAGAGGGAGAATGATAGAAAGCAGAGTTCAGCTCTACACTTCCAAAAAGAAGCAAGGCAGGAATAAAGCAAAAAAAAAAAAATTTGGAGAGAAGGGTGAAAGGGGAAAGCATTTTATTAGTGGTACATGTATGCCTGCCTGTTGCACATGCTCACTTGTATCACACACAAGTACACACATACACACAAACCACCATAAACCTAAGATTGGAAAGCAACTAAGAAGCCATTACCAGCCTGACTTCGCCAAATACTTCACAAAGTCAGTAGCAAAGGCAGTAGCAAAAGTGCCTTTGACAAAGAGCTTCTCTGACCTTCCTTTTGTAGCCGTGTTATAAACTTCCCCCCACCCCCGCCACTGTTACTCAAGCCAGCTGCAACCATCAAAACGTCTAGCAAAACAGCCTGAAAAATCACTCTTGATGCACTGGGAAAGCTTGGAGCCCTTACAGAAGACGGACAAGAAGAGCTCCAAGCGACCAGAGCTCATTTTGATTACCTGCAAAGTCTGGCCAAGGAGCCCCCTCCTCCCTCCCATGGCCACACCTCAGCATGAGAGCTCTGGGGTCACAGAAGTGCCAGAACTACAGCAGGCTCATATTAGGTGTGGCTCACAGTCTACACACACACCTCTTGGCTCCTCAAGGCCCTCCTCATAATAATCCCAAACCAATTAGCATTGCTCCCCTCCCTAGAGTATACAGCATTCTCAGCATACCCAGTAGTCGTGCTACAGTACCCTAGAATCCAACTGGACACCTCCCTAGAGCAGTGACCTATACAAGCTTCAAACGGTGGCTCTAGTACCAGCTATTATATCACAGAAAAAAACAACTCCAAAGCTGGCATCAGGCACACATGGAATACAGAGTTGTTTATGCTGAGTGATCTTGAGGGAAACTCACATTTAAAAAGCACATATGTGCCACACATGTAGCTGAGGCTGGAACCGATCTGAAGTTTCCCAGTTCAGTTGGCTTTTCAATTTAAGAGCTAGGAGAAGTGAGCCCTATGGAAATAGCACCCGGAATAACAGAATAGGTGAGTTTTGTAGTATAGAATTATGACCATGAGGGCTGCCCGTAGGCCCAAGAGGGGCAGGGAAGAGGGAGTCTGTCACTAAACGCCTAAGGAGACCACTGAAAAGGAGAGGTGAATAACAAAGACAAATTCCTTTATTTCCCAAGTGTGCCAAGGGTAGCCCCAAATCTGTGCCATAAAATTGGTTTCTTGGTTTTTTCAGGAAGCACATACCCTATTACAAGCACAAAGAAATAAACTTAGTTGGCATGATCTATAGACATTGCTCAAGAGGATAGTGATAGCCAAGAACCACCCAGAAACTCCCCAGAAAGAAGGTTCTTCCCCTGGACCCAAAGTAACCATAATCAGGCAACTCTACTCAATAGAAACTCACTCGAAGGCGAAGAAGAGTGTACATGTCCCCAAGATGAGGAAGAGGGTCAAATAGAAGATGCCCTTTTGCCGGGCCATCATGACTCGACCATCACAGCAGAAGGTGTTCCTGCCTGGGAGTTTCTCCCATTTCCGTGTCACCTTCTTTCTCACCACCATCACAGACATGATTGGAATTCCTGGTCCAAAATGGGCTTTGTGATTACAAGAGGGAAGAAACAGAAGCTGAGCCCAGCTTTGAAATCACGATGCCTGCTATTGCTGCCACGAGGTCAAACATCATCAAAAGTCCAATTTCTAGTCCTAAGAGAAAGCACAAAAAGAAAAATATGAGGCAGTAACAAGAAAATGCAGTTCAATCCTCCTTTACCAGAGGTGGAAAATGAGCACTGCCTGAAAGTGTAGGGGTAGGGAAGTGGGAAAAGTTTATTTTCAATCTGTGTGTATCCTCTAAAAGGAGAAAAGGCTAAAGGTTCTTCAAAAAAAAGGGGGGGGCTACCATGTCTTCTTACTATGGATTTAATAATTCCTGTACTTCCAATATACTACTAATGATTTGATCATCACAGAACCTTGGAACTAGAAAGGATTTTTAGGGTAATGGCTACAATTACTTTGTTTTGGAAACGAGTAAAGACCAGAGAGAGGAAATAACTTGTCCAGGGTCACACAGCTACAAAACTAAGCCAAGAAAACATGTCTGCTTACTTTCAGGCCAGGGCATTTTTCACTATACCACACTGTTCTATAATCATCAGCAAGAAGACTCTCGAAATCATAGTAGAGTTTCTGTCCTTAAGGAGCCATTCCCTCTCCTCCTCCATTTCACCTTCTTTCTTCAATTAGCCACTCAAATATGAATCACACCAGGGAACAAGTCACCCTCTGGCAGGGCTAGGAAGTTCTGGACACTCTGTATACATATCCAGGTTGTATTTACTCGCAACAGATTTCCTCTAATCAAACCCTCTGTAACTTCCTGAGTCTGGGAAATGAACCAATCTTGCTAGTCTAGCCTAACATTTGCGGGAATCTTAATGAAACCACATTACAGACCTGTAGGTGAAAGGCTGACTTAAGCAGGAGAGTTCTGGAATGGTTGGGGGTGGCGGTGGGTGGATATGTCAGCATCTAAGAAAAGTCATAAAGGTGCTTGCTTTCTGGGACATTCCATACGTACTATCTCTACTTGGCATCCTGAACCCCCAGGCCCAGGCTTTCTCGTCCACTGCCACCCTTCTCCTCCTCTCAGGTGTTGTGTTGTGGCCTCTACTGACACCACATGCCCCACGCTGGCGAGAATGAGGTGGAAGCCTACAGCCTGCCTTACTGATGAGAAACAACCAACCCGAAATCATTCCGGGCTGGAGAGGTCAAGGGTCCAAACAGAGACTAGGAGATGAGCAGGGAAATGAGAAAGCAAGAAGGCTTGACGAAGGGGAGGGAGCACCAGAGGGGCAGAGAACACTTCCTTTGTGTAAAACTAACCTGGAAAACAATCTCCTCCAGATAAACCGGCCCAGCGGGAGAAGGGAGACCAGGAAGGGGAGCCGGGCCTGGGAGAACAAAGATCAAAATCCGTCGAGAGCCAGCGACCGGCCCACCAGCCGGGGGCCCGAGGCCCGAGGCCCGGGCGGGCGGCGGGCGCGGCCTCGGGAGGTCAGCTCTGCCTCTGCCACGCAGCAGACCACCGCCCCAGGCAGGTTGGGACGCGCGCCACCTCCCCACACTCGTACACACTCACACACGCCCCGCCACGTGTAGTCAGCCGCGGCCAGGGGCTCAGCGGCTGCCCAGCTGAGAAGGGCAGTGCCAACGTCCGCGCGGCCGGTCGCAGCCGAGGGGCTGGCAGCCCACCATGCGGCCGAGCCCAAGAGACCCCAACCCCCACCCCTCATTACCTGAACCCGGGAGAACGAACTCGGCGGGGTACTGAGGGCAGGAAGTGGACTGTCCCAGGGGACCGCGTCAGCCGCTAGAGGTGGCAGCGACTTCTCCTCCCCAGTCTGGAGGCTGCCTCCTCCTGACAAGGGACCCCAACGGTCGGGGCCCTAAACCAGCTGTGGCTACCGCCCACCGCTGGCCGAATGGAACGCTCCTCACGTCACCAGGTCGTTCCAGTAGTTGCTCGCCCTCCATTGGCTGCTCGGCTTCGGCGCCTCCGCCCCTACCACCCCTGCCCCGAACTACCATTGGTTATCCCGAACGCCACTCGATGCTGCCTCCGCCCCAGTCCCCCACCCATCTCCCGGCTTCGTGCCCACCTGCCAAGCCACTGCCAGGCTCCCTTTAGGGTCCGAGGGCCCATGTGAGAAGCGTCACTTTCTCCTGATATAGTTACGCAGACACGGAGGTGAAGGGTATTGCTGATGGGACAAGGAGAGACAGGGGTACCAGCCTCCTCTCACACACGCGGTGAGACGCTGAAGCAGCACTGGCTCACAGATCCGGGTGCTCAGCCTATAGTAGGTCCGCCCTGGGCCTTTTCGGTCCTACTTGCATGAAACCAACCGCAACCCGGGATTTTCCTCGTTATTGGCATAAAGACAAGTCCTCGGCCTCCCAAATCCCATTCAGTAGTTAGGGACCTCACTTCTGTCCCAGCACCCTGGCTTTTGGAAGAAAACACACATAAAAAGGCACTTGAAAGAGATACCTGTCCCCAGGAACATAGAATCATTTTTGCAGTACCGAAAACCAATAATTGACGAAGTTAGGAAGACTCTACTGACAGGACTTAAATTCTTCCAGGTAGGTAATGAGGTAACATTGCCAAGAAGGTTGTAAATTACTGTTCGCTTTGAAGAGCTTATGATAATTGAGGAGGGCGGGGATCCAAGGCAGAATCCCCACCCACCAACCACACTGATTTTTTTCCTTCTGCCACCCTCCCCTCTGCTGTTACTACCACAATGAACCACTGCTACTGATCCGAATGAGTCGCATCCTTTAGAAGTTTGAGATTGGAGCGGGAAAAACAGTTGAGAACCCGGGCATTAATATTATACAGCGGACTTTAAAAGGCATTAGGTCTGTATTCACTAGTATGGCTCTTGGCTTCCAAACAGAGGAAACAGGAGAAAGGGCTGAAGGTGGCCTCTCCTTACCCGTCACACTGTTGGGGACAATGCCTAGGTTGCTAGCCATTTTCCTGACCTTGAATAAAGTTTCTCTAGGGTGACAGTATTTGCAATTAGTACACAGGAGACCGCCAAAGCTCTTCTCAAGGCAGAGTTTTGATGTGTTAGTTGAAGGACCATGTACTTGGTCAGGAACTATTTCCCCTTTACAGTATTGGGTCCCACGTCATATGAAGAACAAAAGCTATCTAATGATAATTACACTTGACACTTTCATGGCACCACCCTTCAATCAAAAACTTGGGGCGCCTGGGTGGCTTAGTCGGTTAGGCGTCCGACTTTCGCTTAGGTCATGATCTCGCGGTTCGTGGGTTCGAGCCCCGCATCGGGCTCTGTGCTGACTGCCAGCTCAGAGCCTGGAGCCTGTTTCAGTCTCTGACTCCCTCTCTCTCTGACCCTCCCCTGATCATGGTGTCTCTCTCTCTCTCTCCTAGAAATAAATTTTAAAAATTTAAAAAAAGCTTAAAAGGATTTAAAAATCGCTAGATAATTCTCTTATGAGAGAGGCGTATCATTAATTTGTAGGGTAAAGTATGGGTCCTTATAAAGCTTCTATGGTTCCTTAGCACTCATGCTGATTATAATCACTGCTTTATTCCTTAAGCTGTATGGTCAGTATCATTGCCTCCATTTCTCCCCTTCGAATCCTGGCAGGTGCTGGTATTGCACACACTTGGCTATGGAAGGGAGAGGAACTTCTCTCAGCCCCATCAGACCTCTGGATTCCCAAGCCTGTGTCCACTAGGTGCCCTTAGTGATAGCATGTTTGCCCCAGCTGCCATACCCCTGACTGTGGAGCAGGCAAAAATAAATCTCTGCAGCTTCCAAACATAGTTTGTCCATATCTCAGGTGCAGGTGAAGCCCAGGGAGTCCTGGAATCGATGTGTCACAGCAGTGCATTCCTGGGCTCTGCCCCTCCCTGCTCTGGGTCATGTCCCTCTGGGATTAAGTGGCTGTGAAGGTAAGGGTTGTTTTATTACAATCTGTTATTACTTGCGTTTACCACTACAAGAAAAATAAGGAAGATTTATATAGACAAACATTCTGTAGCACTTCCTTCTATGTAATTACATCATTTGATATAATCCTGAAAATCTTAATGCACACACACAACTAAAGTGTGACTATAAAATGAGATTGTTCCTTTTCTCTTCTCGACAAACCTCCCAGACTTTATGTATCCAAATGAGTCTTGGTTCCTTTGAAGGGGACTTACAACCATGGGATGGGCACTAAAAACACCACTGGAATAAAGGCATCAGCTTGTTTAAAAATATCTGTCTCCATGGGGCGTTTGGGTGGCTCAGCAGGTTAAGCATCCAGCTTTGGCTTAGGTAATGATCTCGAGGCCCAGGAGTCTGAGCCCTGTGTCAGGCTCTGTAGTGGCAGCTCAGAGCCTGGAGCCTGCTTCCAGTTCTGTCTCCCTCTCTCTCAGCCCTTTCCCTGCTGGCACTCTGTCTCTCTCTCTCAAAAATAAATAAACGTTTAAAAAATCTGTCTCCATATTTATGGTTCCTGTGTTAGTGTGTGTTTGTGGATGTGTAGGTATGAAGTTCTCAGTGCTGCCAGTGGGTTGCAGCTTGCCCGTTAGTGTTCCTCAAGGTATTTCTTCGGCAAACACCCAAATACCCATTTAGTACTGCATGCAAGAACAGAACTCCCAAATCAGCCCCCATCCTTCATTCGAGTTCATGATGACCCTTTTCTTTTTCTCTATTTTCTCAAGTTGTGACCCCACTATGTTCCCTTGCCCTCTTTCCCACCCCACCTACCTGACCTGCAATCCTCTCCTGACTTTCTGGCTATAAATAAATATATATTTGTAGAATGAGTTGATGAGCAAAAGAAAGAACCACGGAATGCCCTGCCGACATGTAACCAACTAGTTCTTAGCCAACAGCTATTTCCCTGAGGCCAGGGCTACTATCACTAATATGGAAGAGTCAGAATGGTGTGTATAGCAGAAACCACAAAAGCTTTATCGCCAGATAAACCTAGGTTCAAATCCTGGCTCTTAGTAGATTGTATAAACTTCTGTAAAACAGAGGTGCCTTGTTGGCTCAATCAGTTGGGCAATCAACTCTTCATTGTGGCTCAGGTCATGATCTCATGGTTCGTGGAATTGAACCACTTCAGGCTCTGTGCTGACAGCATGGAACCTGCTTGGGATTCTCTCTCTTCCTCTGTCTCTCTGTCTCTATCTCCCTTAAAAATAAATGAACATTTAAAAAAAAAAAACTCCTGTAAAATAGTTAATGCCTACTTCATAGAGTTATTAAGAAGATTAGCGATAATGTGTATTAAGTGTCTGGCATATAGGAGAAACACAATCAATGCTGTATGTTATGATAACATCTATATGTAACTAACCTCTCTCACCTCCTTCCTTTATCTACGCTGCTGACTAGGGGATAGAAAGGTAAAAAGAAGGAAACCCATGCTTCACTTTGTTGAACCTGTATCATCCATGTGCCTCCATGATTTCATAGCCTCTAAATTTGTCACTGAAGTTAATCCTTACCTGGCTGACCTCTTGGTTCCCCTATCACAGGGACACCCCACTCTCTGATTAGGAAAAGCCTGGGCAGTGATCTTGTTCTAGTCAAATGGCTGTTCTCTAGCACCATCGTCCTCACCTGTTAAGTGAATCCTCAACATTGCTGCCACATTATCTATTGCAACAGGTGAGAGATCAGTGGAATCTCTTTCATTACACACCTCCTATATTCATAGCACTGTGCTGGGATTATTGGCTCCTGTCAGAGACTGAAAAACACCTTTAAGATGCCACTGTGTGAAAGCCAAACATACAGAAAACCCAATAAAAAATACCTGGGGTGGCAGGAAAGGTGATATTACAATGTAAGTGAACTGCTCAAACCGAGCCTTTGTTTCTGTCTCTGATACCTGTCTGCTTCTGCTGGTTCTCAATTTTGTGTCATCTCTAGTCTGTGGATTTATGGCTCCACCCTGAATGGTTTTAGGTGTTGTGGTTAAGCCCTCAACACTTGCCCTAAGACCACTCACTCACCAATAAATACCATTTATTGAGGACCTCTTATTAGCCAGGGATTATGGTAGGTGCTTTATATAAATGAGGTTCCTAGACTGCAGTCTAAACTTGATATCCAAGTAAGAGCATCTGATACTGACCAGGCACAACCCTAGTCTCTAACTCTACCCAGCCCTCTCATTCCAGGAGCTGACCTCAAGGTATTGTGTTGCCCAATATATAAACTGGTTTATCATTTAATCATTAAGAATGTATTGAGCACTGACAGTTTACCCAGCCTGTACTAAGCACTATAGGAAATACCAAAGAAGTATATGACATGATCCCAGCCTCTAAAGAACCTGAAATATTCAAATACAGAAAAGACCAGCTCATGTGAAGTCATTAAATATAAATGAAAAACAGTGCAGAGTCCCATTCTCAACCATGCACAGTAGAGTCTCCAACCTTTTTTTCTTGTGTGTGTGTGTGTGTGTGTGTGAGAGAGAGAGAGAGAGAGAGACAGAGAGAGAGACAGAGAGAGAGCAGGGGAGGGGCAGAGAGAGAGGGAGACACAGAATCTGAAGCAGGCTCCAAGCTCTGAGCTGTCAGCACAGAGAGGACATGGGACCCAAACCCACAAACTATGAGATCATGACCTGAGCCGAAGTCGGATGCTTAACCAACTGAGCCACCCAGGTGCCCCACCAACCTTTTTAAAAAATGTTTATTTATTTGAGGGGAGCCCATGTGGGAGGACAGAGAGAAGAGGACAGAGGACACAGCAGGCTCTGTGCTGATAGATTGACAGCAGCAAGCCAGATGTGGGAGCTGAAATCGTGAACTATATGACCTGAGCCAAAGTCAGATGCTCAATCGACTGAGCCACCCAGGTGTCCAGAGTCTCCAACCTTTTAAGAGCTTGCCTAGGGGTGCCTGCATGGGTGAATTTGAGCCCTGCATCGGACTCTGTGCTGACAGGGCTCTGTGCTGACAGCTTGGACCTGGAGCATGCTTCAGATTCTGTGTCTCCCTCTGTCTTTGCACCTCCCCTGCTCATGTTCTGTCTCTCTCTCTCAAAAATAAACATTAAGAAAAAAAAAAAGAGTAGGGGCACCAGGGTAGCTCAATCAGCTGAGCATCTGACTTCAGATCAGGTCATGATCTCACCGTTTACGAGCTCGAGCCCCACACTGGACACTGTGCTGACAGCTAGCTCAGAGCCCAGAGCCTGCTTCAGATCTGTGTCTCTCTCTCTCTGCCCCTCCCCCACTCACGCTCTGTCTGTCTCTTTCAAAAATAAATAAACATTAAAAAATTAAAAAATAAAACAAAACTTATTTTGTGTAGGTGTATATGTGTATGATTATATATATATATTAAAAGTCTGGGAGGATATATACCAAAGAATAGTTACATCTGAAGAGTGAGGGTGCTGAACAACCTTTTAAGTCTTACTTTATAAATTTCTTTAATGCCTGATTAGTTACAAGGAACATTATCAGTTTTAGGACTTAAAAAATTAATATTTAGATGCATCTGGGTGGCTCAGTCTGTTAAATGTCTAACTTCAGCTCAGATCATGATCTCACCATTCGTGCATTCAAGCCCTGCATCAGACTCTGCACTGACCATTCAGAGCTTGCTTGGGATTCTGTCTCTCCCCTTCTCTCTCTGCCCCTCCCCAACTTGTGCTGTCTCTCTCTCTCAAAATAAATAAATAAACTTAAAATATTTTTAAGATTTATGGGTGCCTGGGTGGCTCAGTTGGTTAAGTGTCCAACTTCAACTCAGGTCATGATCTCACATTTGGTGAATTCCAGCCCCACTTCAGACTCTATACTGATGGTTCAGAGCCTGGATCCTGATTCAGATTCTGTGTCTCCCTTGCTCTCTGTCCCTCCTTTGCTTGCACTCCATCTCTCTATCTCAAAAATAAATGAAAATTAAAAAAAAATTAAGATTTAAAAAATTATTAGGGCACCTGGGTGGCTCAATTAAGTGTCCGACTCTTCATTTTAGCGCAGGTCATGGTCTCAAGGTTCATGGGACCAAGCCCTGTGTTGTGGTTCATGCTGACAAAGCAGAGCCTGCTTGTGATTCTCTATCTCCCTCTCTCTCTGCCCCTCCCCTGCTCATACACGCTCACGTTCTCTAAATAAATAAATAAATAAGCTTTTTTTAAAATGCCATTTTCCAATAATTAAATCAACTAGAACATGGAATGATATAGAGCAAACAAGGGACATTGTAACATTGGAACTATAAAGAAGAAAATGTAATCAAGGCCCATCCCTTGGCTTTACACAGAAATATATTTATGTAATCATAATAATATAAAAACTATCTTTATTGGTTCTTAATTTTTGGGATCCAAACTACAGACAAATCACAGAAAACATAATTATGATCACAAAGTACAGAGTAAATATTAACAAACTTAATGTAAAAGCATAGCATTCAGAAATTGCAAAGTAGACAAAATTAGGGGAAGTGGAAAATTGTGTAGAGGCACTAATATTCTAATTTTAGGAAGTATAGAATCAAGAGATACTACCTATAGATGATGAAATAAGAAACAGAGACTTATGTGTCTTATATAAAGGCATAAAGGTAGCCAAGAAGACATGCAAACAAAAAGATACATATTATAATGTTTGCCTCTGGAGAGATGTACTAAATAGAGGAACTAATAAGAGTAATAACAGTGATGTATTTGGAAGAAGAGAAGAGTGGTGCTGCCATGTAAGTGAGCTAAATCCCACCTATTAGAGCAGCAAGTCACTGGATGATGTTTAGAGCTGGTAGGCCAAGGACAGACAGTATACCCATATCATTTAGAGAAATGATCTGGTCTCCCTGCATCCACCCCTGCCACCTTTTGTTCTATTGTTAACATAGCAGCTAGAGAGATTATTTTAATGTTAACTCAGACCTTGCCACCCACAACCTGTCCAATGGCTTTCCATCTATGAAATAACAGAAAAGAAATAAATATTGGTCTCTGCCCCCCAGTTCATGGGACAGAGCTAAAACGCTTCTAAATTCCTAAGTGGTAAGAGCACTATCAGCATCTTTTGTTCTAATGTTTGATCTTTGACCCTGGTTCCTGACACAGGACTTCTGAAACCCTTGTAATTTCTTGGGTGATTGAAGCATCTTCTGTTTTAATGAGGCAACTCTGGGTGGGCTCTTGGATGGCTCCTGGATGGGGGCTGGTCACTAGAAAGATCAAGCCATGATTAAAAGCTAGGAATTTTCAGCCCCACACCCATCAAAAGGAAAAGGGAAAAGGGCTGGAAATGGAGTTAATGATTTAACATTAACATAACACAGGTTATGCCTGTATGATGAAGCCTCCATAAAAATCCCAAGAGTACAGGATTTGGAGAGCTTCCTGGTTGGTGAACACATCCATATTCCAGGAAAGTGACAAATCCCAACTCCACAGAGATAGAAACTCCTACACTCAGAACCCTCCCAAACCTTGCCCTATGTAGATACACCATCTCCATCTGGCTGCTCATCTGTATCCTTTATCATATCCTTTAATAACCTAGTAAACCTAAGTAAGTGCTCCCCTGAATTCTGTGAGCTGCTGTAGCAAGTTAACCAAACCCCAGGAGGGGGCCATGGGAACCTGAGATTTACAACCTGTACTTGTCATTGGCATCTGCAGTAGGAGGGAAGAATCAAGACTTCTGGGACTGAGCCCTTAACCTGTGGGATCTGACACTATCTACAGGTAAATAGTGTCAGAATTGAAATGAGTTGTAGGACACCCAGCTTATACCACAGAGGATTCCTTGTTGTTGAGAAAAAAAAAACCTACACATCTGATGTGAGAAGTGTTGCAAATGTGACAGTAGTGCAAGCGTAAAGGAGACACACAGGAAGGAAGAACAAGACTTTTCTAACACACCATCTCACTCAGAACAGAAGCCAAACTCATTACAAGGGCTTACTATATCTTACACAATCATCTACCTCACCATCTCCCAATGTCTGCACCTCCTTGTTCATTCTGTACCTGCCCCAGTGGAATCCTTGCTGATACTTGAACAAACTAGACATATTCTACCCAGGACTTTTGCACTGGCTCTACTTTCTGCCTAGAATGATCTTTCCCCAAATATTTGCATGGCTTGCTCTATCACCTTCTTCAGGTCCTTACTTAAATGTCCCTTTCTCAGAGAGGTTTTCCCTGGCCACACTATTTGAAATCACACCCCCTCCCCAAATCTCCCTATCTCCTTTCTCTGCTTTATTTTTCTTCTATAGCACTTAGTGTCTTTTAACATACTATATATTTTAATTATTTATCTAGTGTATTGTTGTTCTCCCCCACTGGAATGTAAATAAGAACAGGGATTTTCGTGTTTTGATCACTACTTTATCCCCAGTGCTGAGGACAGTGATTGGCACATAGTAGGTGCTTATTAAGGGCTAAACTGCATCCCTCCAAAGTTATATGTTGAAGTCCCAATACCCAGTACTTCAGAATTTAACTATTTGGAGATAAGATCTATAAAGAGGTGATTGAGTTAAAATAAGACCATTGGGATGGGGCTCTAATCCAGTATAACTGGTATCCTTATAAGAAGAGGAAGAGACACTAGGGGTACAAATACACAGAGGGACAATCATACGAAGAGGCACCAAGAATGTGGCCATCTGCAAGTCAAGGGGAAAGACCTGCGTCGGATATTCCCAGATGGCCCTCAGAGGAAACCAAGCCTGCCAGAATCTTCATCTTGGACCTCTAGCCTCCAGAACTGTGAAAGAATAAATTTCTGCTGTTTAAGTCTCCCAGTCTGTGCTGTTTTGTTATGGCAGCCCTAGCAAACTGAGTGTTCAATGAATATGTGGTTTGAATGAAAGGATAAACAGGTGGATGGATGTGGCAGGAACATTAGAAAAACCCAAACCAGAAAGATTTTAAAAGTGGTAGACCTCAGGTATAGGAATATAGGAGAGGAGAAGTTGGGCAGGAGATAATTGCTTTTTATTATAAGTAGTACTTTGGTACTATCTAACTTTCATCTACATGAATATATTACTTTGGTAAACAGTCTTTTTTATTTAAAAAAAATGTTTCTTTTTTAAAAAATCAATAAAAGTTAGCTAAACCTGAGGCTTACGAGGATAGTATTTCTTCCCTTGTTGTCAGACCATAGCTTCTTCTAAGGAAACAAGACAATTTCAGCATATTACTCCCCAAAATTCTGCACCCAAAGGGAAAATGTGTGCTCATTTCAATAAGAATTTGACTTTTGCCCTAGGTGGAACTCTCGTAGCTCTTGGATGGAATACTCACCCGTCCAGTCTCTGGAGCATTGTTCATATACTTTACTGTATTTCATCTCTGTCTTCGACTTTATTTATTTATTCTATTTATTGTCAAGTTAGCTCACATACAGTGTATGTAGTCTTGGCTTCAGGAGTAGATTCCCATGGTTCATCACTTACATACAACAGCCAGGGCTTATCCCAACAGGTGCCCTCCTCAATGCCCCTCACCCATATTGCCCACTCCCTAACCCCCCACCCCCATCAACCCTCAGTTTGTTCTCTGTATTTAAGAGTCTCTTATGGTTTGCCTCCCTCTCTATTTGTATCTTATTTTTCTTTCCCTTCCCCTATGGTCATCTGTTAAGTTTCTCAAATTCCACATATAAGTAAACTCATATGTTATCTGTCTTTCTCTGCCTGACTTATTTCACTTAGTATAATGACTTTGGTAAACATTCTTAAATGTTAATTCCTTTTTTAAAAGTTTATTTATTTATTTTGAGAGGGGCAGAGGAGGGGCAGAGAGAGAGGGAGAGACAGAATCCCAAACAGTCTCTATGCTCTAACCACAGAGCCTGACATGGGGCTTGACCTCACAAACTGTGAGATCATGACCTGAGCCGAAATCAGGAGTGGGATGCTTAACCAACTGAGCCACTCAGGCACCCCAAATGTTAATTCTTAAAAAGCCATTTTACAGAACAAAATATAAGTTCATGAGGCTTTATATTATTGGTTCTCAATCTAGGACAATTTTGCCCTCCAAGGGACATTTGGCAATGTCTAGACATTTTTGGTTCTCAAATCTAGGGAGAGTGCTATCGGCATCAGGTAAGTCAAGGCCTGGGATACTGCTAAATATCTTCCAGTGCACAGTACAGAACCCAACAAAATGTCAATAGTGGAGAGATTAAGAAATCCCTTTACATAATTGTGTGGATGATACAGCCATAACAAGTCATTAAAGGAAGCTATGGCTGTTTAGTATATAGAATTAACCTCTGACAAGAACATAATACAGGAAAACTATCATACTATGCCATAATCTGTTCTTTGGTGCCTTTGTTAGAGAAAAATTCTGGACTGAATGATAGTTCTGATGGCAGTGCTAGGAACACGGGAGGTACAGTAAATATAGAAAGACTGACTTCTGTCTATAGATCCTTATATAAACTTTCAATATATACAAATGCAAATCGCCATTCATTCATCCTATATTACCTCACTCTCACTGCACTGCCTCTTCCTGCAGTCTAATCCATCCCCTCTGCTCTCCACTAATCAACGCGCAACACTCCCTTCTTTCTTTTATCCCAAACCCCAATTCCAAGATTTCTCCCAGACCACAACTCATGCCAATGCCTTTTCTGCACCTTCCAGCCAAGATTTCTTTCTTCCTTTACCTCTCTCATGAAATGTTCTCATTCCTTGGAAAAGAGTGAATAATTTCTCACTGGTTCAATCTTGCATAAAACAGAACCCCTTCCTTGCTCAACAACCTACCAAAAGCGCCTACTTTTTCACACACACAACTAAGTAACTATTTAATGTATGGATCTGTTTGGTGTTTAGATTGCTATGTATTCATGATAAATGTTATCTGTGCTAACGTTATGTCCAGTTAGTAGTGGTGTAGACAAACGTCTGGTGATCTGCTTTGGAAATAATATTTCTAAGAAGTGTGGAAAGAATCAAGGACAGTCACTGTTCCATGCTATTGCTCAGAACATTGGTTTTGACCTCAAAGAACAATGCTTTCATGCTGCCAGGTATTGGAGCCTGCTATGGAAGGGGAAAGGTCCTGCTCCAGAATCAGTGCACTGTGGAATATTGGTAGAAGGAAACACAAGAGACTGGTAACAGTGGTCACATTCAGGGATGGAAACTGGAGAACTTAAAGGCAAAGGTTAGAGAGAGACCTAGCTTTCAGTATATATCCTTTCATAACTGTGGAATTTTTCTCCATGTGCATATATTAGCTATACAAAAATATTAATTAATTTTATATCAGTATACTGTACAAAACTACAGTATTTGTATCTTAAGCCAAACTTCTGCCCATCTACAAATGGATGCAAACATATCATGTTTTTTTATATTCAAAACTGAGGTATTAAGTATATATTCTGGCAGTCTGTTAGACTCTGAATCCCACATTGAGAAAAAGACTAAAAAGAAATTGTCTGCAATGATATGCTCCTTATTGATATGATTGTCTTGAAATTGCATGAAAATATGCAGAAGAAAATTGACCTTAACTATACTGTTCTTATACCTCCCTACAGCAACAGTTTTAAAGATAATTGGAGGCCTAAAAAAATGCAGTGACAAAATTTTATTTACATTTTAAAGTAATACATAATTAATTGGCCAGGAATTTTAAACACTCTGTATTCTTGATGACAAGAGAAGACCATTTTATCCAGGAATAAATAGTTTTCTGCCTTTAGTTTGAATGTAATAATGATGAATACCAAATCCTTTGGGAAGAAAAAAATGCTTTATTGAGAACTCCATTTCCTCAAATTCTTCTCAATTCCCCAATGACTATAATATCAAATGTCACAAGTTTAAAACAAAACAAAAACATGGAAATGTCCCTTGTCTCGACTGAGCTTCTAGTATGAAGATATACTCCTTTTTTAAAAAAGTCTGACCTGTAAGGCCCTTTTGAATTTAAGGATGTCCAGCAGACCTCTGGCCATCCAAGGTAAATGGTCATCATTCTGCTGTACCTTCCCCTGGCCACTCTAGGAAACTGACTTTAATTCCCAATGATGAACCAAACCCTCCTGCCACCTCCCATCACATTTTTATTCTAATCTCTGAATTAATCTGCACAGCAGCTAAGCTAAAGATTGATTTTCAAAAGATGACATGAGTATGTTTAAAAAATGTGGTTCTTGACCCCTCTTCTAAATGAAGAAGGAATCAGGCAAGCTAAACTGAATCATCCAAGCCAGGCTATCTACCTACCTGGAGATATTCAGTATACCTCTGTCCTTGTATTCTGTGTTTTTGTTCTGGGTTGAATAGACATCCCATTGGTTATTATATTTACCTGTAGAAATTTAATCTCTGTTATTCTAAGATAAAAAAGGCATCTCTCCACCTTTACAAAGTCTGTTTCTACCTGGTAACAACTTCATTGTTTGTGCATGTACACTGAAATATTTGTCTGCTAAGGCCGCCATAACAAAATACATAGACTGAATAGCTTAAACACAGAAATTGATTTTCTCACAGTTCTGGAGGCTCAAAGTCCCAGATCAAGTTGCCAGACAATTCAGTTCCTGGTAAGGGCTCTCTTCCTCCCTTATAACCCCACTTAACCTTTATTACCTCCTTATAGGCTCTATCCCCAATACAAGTCACATTGGAAGTTAAGGCTTCAACATATGCATAGAGAAACATTCAGTCCATAACAACCGAATTAACAGTAAAACAGATTGTTTTATATTTTAGTAAATTAGCATGTTATCAAAGATATATGCAGAAGTATGTATCTACCCATATATATACAAACATCTAGAACTGGCTAAGAGGCAAAACAAACTGGTTGCTTTGGAATTAGTGGGGATGGTGCATAGAATGCAGTTAGGGCAGGAGGAGAAAGGGTGTTAGGGAAGAATGAGAAAAATCAGCTGGTGGGATAGGAAAGGAAGAACAGCAGCAGTCTGTACTGACATTCTCTAACCAGAAGAGCATTAAGATTTTAGTAAAGCCTTGCATCACAGCAAACAAATTCCACAGGATTGAATAGGGTGCTTTGAATCTCCACTCCTAATATCCACTAAGGCAAAGCTCTGCCAGACAGGCTAGAATACGAACATTGCTTAACCTGTCCCATCTTGATTTCAAGCTCATAGGAGAATGGCAACTATGTCCCTTTAACTCAATCTCTGCAGTACTACTGGGCAAAAAAAGCATTTAAATGCTTTTGATGGTGATGATTATGGAGAAAAATGGAATATAAATGGCTACTGACAAGTTTCATCGTTACAACTCTTATAACACCATTATTAAAGAGATGAATATCTTCATATTCCTAAACAAGAGGTAATCACATGTCTAAAGCCTCTTCGTCCCTCACTTATTTTGTAAAGATGCTATTCTCATTTATTCTCAATCTTTTCCTCCCGGGTGTGCATTAGTTACTATGGAAACATTGGGATACCATAGTTTGAGCATATCAACATTACTAAATTCTATTAGAATACGAAGCCAATTTATATTGTATTGGGGGACAGAGTTCTCACTCAGCTATAAATGAATATAAGACAAAATAAAATGTATGGCACTGCCTTGCAAACACAGGCCTCACTTACCACCACAAAATGGGTAAGGTTCATCTCATCTCTCCACTCGATGTACCAGAATCCTGAAAGTAGCTATCAATGAAATTGTTTTAGTCTGCTTATGTTGGTATAACAAAATACCATAAACTGGGGTAAGGGAGCTTATACGCAACAAACATTGATTTCTCACAGTTCTGAAGCCTGAGAAGTTCAAGATCACAGCACCAGCATATTTGATGTCTGGTGAAAAATTGCTTGCTAGACAGTCAAAGTCTTCTTACTGTGACCTCACATGGCCAACATGGTGGAAGGGGCATGGGAGCTCTCTGAGGTCCCTTTAATAAAAGCACTTGTCTTATTCATGAGAACTTCATCCTCATAAACTAAGAACCTCTCAAAAGGTCCCACCTTCTAAATATCATCACTGTGGGGGTTAGGTGTCAACATATGAATCTGTAGGGGACAAAAACATTCGATCTATAGCAGAGTACTAAGTAAAGACATTTGTGTCTGCTAAGTAAAGACGTTTATAACAACGTCAACATGTGTTCTTTTTTTTTTTTGCTGTAAGTATCATTTATTCATAAACCATTTATTTGTTTCATTTCCACTTTGACTCAAGAGTTTTTAGTCATTTTAAATTTCGAAGTGACCAGACTTTTTGCTGCAGTTTTATTGTTAATTTTTCTTTTTTTATTTTATTATGGTAAGAACCTTTGTCCACGTATGTGTACCTACTATACATCTCAACCACAATGTACTGCATACAACTAAAACTGCATTTATAATCTTCTCTCTTGAACCAGGTGCTTCTCTGTATTCTTTTTTGGGTATTTTGTTTGTTTGTTTGTTTGTTTGTTTGTTGTTAACAGAAAGACAACATGAGTGGGGGAGAAGGGCAGAGGGAGAGAATCTTAAGCTCAGCGCACAGTCCAACGTGGGGCTCAAGCTCACCACCCTGGGACCATGACCTGAACTGAAATCAAGAGTCTGACACTCATTCGACTGAACTACGAAGGTGCATCTTCTCTGTATTCTTTACTTCAGTTGTAATACTACATCAACCCAACACACGCTAGAAAATCTGCAGATCAGCTTTGCCTCATCCCTCTCCTTTATTCATTAAATTGGATCATCACCAAACTCCACAAATTTTACCTCCTAGAAATTCTTCAAATTTGTCCCCTCTTCTATATTTCTTTTTTTAAGTTTATTTATTTATTTTAAGAGAGAGAGAGCACAAAACCTGAGGAAGGGCAGAGAGAGGGGGAGAGAGAGAGAAACCCAAGCAGGCTCAGTGCTGTCAACACAGAGCCTGACTCAAGGTTCATACCCACCAACCATGAGATCATGATCTGAGCCAAAGTCAAGAGTTAGACACTCAACTGACTGAGCCACCTAGATGCCCCATCCCTCTATATTGCTTAACATTGTCTATTAAGTAATTCTATGAGAGATAAGGATTAAGCTCACTTCCACCACCCCACCTCACATCCATCCTTTCCAATATAGTTTCAAAGTTATTTTTATTTCTCCTAATGGGTATCTTTTTCCACTTTAAATAATAACATAAACTTACATTTTTTGTTTCGTTAACCATAGTAGTTTCTCCTAACTTCCCACTTTGTAAGATGAAGGCATTAGTGTTCTATATTTCCCTCTCCCAACCTAAGCCTGTTTTTCCACATCTCTATTTTCACACTTATCCAAGACATCATCTTATCAAACCTCCTATTTTGTTTCCCTATTTCCATTCTCACCCCCTCTTAACTCTTCACACAACAACCAGAGTGACGTTTTTGAGTGTAAATCAATGTCTGTTTTTGTCAATGGCAGACTAACTTGTTTCAGACTAACCATCCCATTGAGAACAACTATAAAAGCTGAACACATAAAAACATTTTTAGTCACATTGAAGGGCCATCAAGGCAGCAAGAAATTGAGAGAAGCCAAGATTCTGGAGGGGGGTAGGGAGGAGAGATATAAGCCAGACATTTGGCTGTATTTTTGCTTTTAAGGCATTTGGCAACGTAAAAACTGTGGATTGAGAAGCTAAGAACCTCAGGAAAAAAAAAACACACAATACAGAAAATAGTGCCTGAGGGTCTGAGAAACTGAGAAGAGCTTTCAGAAGTCTCAAGAAGCTGAGAGAAGGAAAATAGAATTGAGTGCCCATGAAGGAGAAGGTCTGGTAAATACCACAGAATTTCAGTTGAATCTCCCAGAGAATCACAAACCAGGAGTAAGAGAGAGTGGGAAAAAGATCAGCCTCCATTAAAATGGAAGTTCAGTCTCAATCTGTAATCAGATTAAGGTTATCTATCCCTACACTGAGTGCTTGCCAGAGTTAAAAATAAATCTTCTTCTGGAGGAAGATAGCATGAACCAACACCTCAAATTGTCTTTTCAACTCTTTATATGGTGCCCAACATTCAATGACTAACCATATAGCATGCAAAAAGATAACCACTGGCCGAAAATCAAGAGAAAATAGACAATAGATACAGAGCCACAGAAGATCCAAATATTAGAGTTCTCAGGCATAGATTTTTAAATAATTATAATTAATATATCAATGAAATTAAATGACACAATGGAGAATTACAGCTATAGAAGATTAATTACACATAGAAAATTATATTAAGAAAAATAGGAGACAGGTTTCCCACCTTTTAATCTATTGAGAGGGCCTGGGAGCAGCAGCACCTTAGTCTGAGACTTAATTTGAGTCTTAGCTCAGATTACTACAACAAAATGCCGTAGACTGGGGGCCTAAAACAACAGAAACTTACTTCTCAAAGTTATGAAATCTAGAAATCTGAGATCAGGGTGCCAGCATTGTCAGGTTCTGGTGAGAAGCCTTTCCCTGGTTTGCAGATGACCACCTTCTCATTGTACACTCATATGGTGGAGAGAGCTCTGGTCCCTTCTTCTTCTTCTTGTAAGGGCACTGATCCTCTATCCTCATGACCTCATCTAAACCTAATTATCTCCTAAAGGCCTCATCTACAAATACCATCACACTGGGAGTTAGGGATTCAACATATAAATTTTGTGCTGACAAAAACATTCTGTCCATAACAACCCTAATAACAATGAGCACACTTCGTGCAGATCTTGGTTTCTAAATACCATTCCCCACTAATAGGAACTGGAGATACTTGGAGAAAGGATTAATCCTAGGACTGGGGCACAGAAAGTATAAGAGGTCTTGAGCCTTATTTTTGTCCCTAAAAGTAAAGAAGTGCTCAAAGGATAATGGGAAAAATATCAAAAGGACAGAGAAGCCAACATAAAGGGGCTCGCACTGGCTAAATATGAGCATCATAATAAATAATGATAGTAATCGATTAAAACCCATTGAATAAAGTAGGAAGTTATGAGTCCATACTGATATGAATGAATGAATGAATGAAATGTATGATGAGGAACTAGGGATAGATACAGATATACAGATATATAGGTATACAGTTTCAAAGTACCTGTCCACAAAATATTTATTATTTGTAAAGGGAAAAAGAATCACCCTATAGCGGAGAAGCCTGGAAGACACCAACTTAATACAATGAAGGAACAAAACATCACTTCTGTGGTATTCCTTCCAAAAACTTATAAACCAAATATAACCATGAGGAAACAAAAGACAAACACAAGCTGTGGGACATTTTACTAAATAACTGGGCCATAATCTTTGTCAACATAATGAAAGTTAAGGAAAGACAGAGTAACTATCATAGATTGAAGGACACTAAATAGACATGAGCATCAAATACAATGTTTCATTCTGAATTAGATTCTTTCACTATAAAGGATATTATTGGCAACTTGGCAAAACTTGAATGGGTATCTGAGTATTGAATACCAATATACCAATGTTAATTTTCTGATTTGATGTTTATATTGAAGTTTTTAAGAAATGCCCTTTGCATCCTCCTACACTGTTGGTGGGAATGTAAACTGGTGCAGCCCCTCTGGAAAACAGTGTGGAGGCTTCTCAAAAAATTAGCAGTAGAATTCTCCTATGACCCAGCAATAGC
>JAESUZ010004118.1:0-209997 GCA_017311185.1 Proteles cristata cristata | reverse complement strand
AGAGAGAGAGAGAGAGACAGCGTGAGCAGGGGAGGGTCAGAGAGAGAGGGAGACACAGACTCCGAAATAGTCTCCAGGCTCTGAGCTGGCAGTCAGCACAGAGCCCGACGCGGGGCTTGAACTCACGAACCGCGAGATCATGACCCAAGCGAAAGTCGGTCGCTTAACCGACTAAGCCACCCAGGCGCCCCTCCAGTTTTCTTTTCATTATTGTTTCTAGCTTCATTTCTTTGTGATCAGAAAAGATACTTTGCATGACTTCAGTTATTCTATTTAGTGAGAATTATTTTGTGGCCTAATGTATGCTTTATTGTGAAGCACGTGTTCTGTGTGCAGCCGAAAAACGTGTACTCTGTCATTGGGTGGAGCGTTCTGCAGATGTCTGCTGTAAACAGCGTGTTGTTAAAGTCCTTTCTCTCTGTGTTGTTTATGCATTACTGCATTTTACCATGTAGCTCTTTATCTCTCCCTTCAATCCCATCAGTGCTTGCTCCATATATTTTGGACCTCTGTTGTTTGATGCACCTATTCATGTAGAATGTCTTTCTCTGTCTCTTTTAACAGGTTTTAATTTTGTTTTTTTTATTTTTTTATTTTTTTTTTAAATTATGTTTCATTTTTTTAAAATGTTTTATTTATTTCTAGGAGAGAGAGAGACAGCGTGAGCAAGGGAGGGTCAGAGAGAGAGGGTGTCACAGACTGAAACAGGCTCCAGGCTCTGAGCTGGCAGCCAGCACAGAGCCCGACGCGGGGCTCGAACCCACGAACCGCGAGATCATGACCTAAGCGAAAGTCGGACACTTAACCGACTAAGCCACCCAGGTGCCCCAACTGGTTTTAAATTTTAAACATTTCCACCATATAAGCACTTTACTTTTTTTCATTTTTAAGTTTGTTTATTTTGAGAGAGAACAAGTGAGGGCGTGCGTGTGTGTGCATGAGTTGGGGAGGGGCAGAGAGATAGCAGAAGCAGAGAGAATCCAAAGCAGGCTTCATGCTGTCAGTGTAGAGTTCGACTCAGGGCTCCATCCCACGAATTGTGAGATCATGACTTGAGCTGAAACCAAGAGTTGGACACCCACCCAACCCAGGCACCCGCATTTTTATTTTTTTTAACTTTTATTTATTAAATAATCTGTTCACCCAATGTGGGACTCAAACTCACGACCTGGGATCCAGAGTGTTATGCTTCACCAACTGATCCAGCCAGGCAGCCCAACGGTTTTTAAATTTAGTCTATTTTGTCAGATGATAGTATATCCATCCTGCTCTCTTTTGGCTACTATTTCTATGGAATATCTTTTCAATATTTTCACTTTCAATTTATTTGTGTCTTTGGATCTCAAGTGAGTCTCTTATAAACATCATATAATTGGATCATGGTTTGTTTGGTTTTTAAAATTTTAATCCATTCTGCCATTCTCTGCCTTTTGAGTAGAGAGTTTAAAGTAACTACTGATAAGAAAAAATTCTGTCATTTTGCCATTTTCTTTGTATCTTACATCTTTTTGTGTCCCTCATTTTCTCCATTACTGCCTTCTGTTGTGTTTAGTTGATCTTTTTTTTTTTTTTTTTAAATAGTGAACCATTTGCTTCTCTTTCCATTTCCTTTTGTGTATATATTTTTAAAGATATTTTCTTTTGGTTACCATAGAGATTATGTTTAACATCCTAAATTTAAAACTTTTTTTGAGTTGTTACCAATCCATACTCAAAAGCACACACAACTGCTCCTGTACAATTCTGCCCTCTCCTGTTTACGTTGTCACAAATTATACCTTTATACATTCATAAATTTTTAAAAATCCTATGGAAGTAAAAAGTAGAAATACAAACCGAACACAATGTACTCACTTTTTTTTAGTGTTGAAAACATGTTTATTTAGCAACTTAGAAACATGTTCATATCCTGTAATATAAAAACAGCATGCTAAATAGATGTCTCTGATAATAATTCACTGTGTATGCAGTATTGGAGATAGAGATAATTTTATTTTCTAAATTTGCTTATCCATAGCATTTTTAAAATTACATTTTAGTATTGATATTTATATTTTTATTTACTTTTTCATTTTCATGCAATTATTTTGTTTTTCTGTTATTTTTAAAAAACTAATTTATTTAAATTCAAGTTAGGTAACGTACAGTGTAGTACTGGTTTCAGGAAGAGAACCTGGTGACTCATCACTTACGTAGGACACCCAGTGCTCATCCCGACAAGTGTCCTCCTTAGGGCTCATCACTTAGCCCACCCCCCACCCACCTCCCCTCCAGACCCCTGTTTGGTCTCTGTATTTAAGAGCCTCTTATGGTTTGTCTCCCTCTCTGTTTTTATCTTATTTTTCCTTCCCGTCCCCTATGTTTATCTGTTGTGTTTCTTAAATTCCACAGAAGAGTGAAATCATACGATATCTGTCTTCCTCTGTCTTATTTCACTTCGCACAATACACTCTAGTTCCATCCACGTTGTTGTAAACATGCGATGCCACTTTCATATTTCATGTGCTCTTGCCTTCGCTGGAAGTCTTCACTTCCATGTATGGCCTGGAGCCGTTCTCTTCTGCTCTTTCACCTCTGCCTGAGTGGCACGTCTCGTGGAGGTGGACTCCCTCAGACTTCCTTTTTCTGGGACCGTCTTATTTCTCACTCCTTTTTAATAGACACTTTTGCCAGTTATAGGATTCTCTGTTGGCGCTTCTTTCAGCTCTTCAAATATGCCAACCCACTGTCTTCTGGCTGCCACGGTTTCTGGTGAGAAATTGGCCATTAATCTTATGAGGATTCCTGGAATATGATGAGTCACTCTGCTCTCGCCACTGTTGACATTCTCTCTCTGTTTCTCTACAGTTTAATTACAGTGAATCTCATGGACGTCTCTTTGAGTCTAACCTACTTGGAGCTTATTGAACATCCTGGATTTGTAGGTTTATGGGGTTTTTTAAATCAAATTTGGTATATTTTTTATCGTTATTCCTTCAAATATGTTTCCAGGCTTCCCCTCTCTGTATTTCTCTCTGGGATTTCTATGTGTATATATTGGTTCACATACATGTAGAATACACACACATACATATGCTGCCTGCTCCACCGGGTCCCTTGGGCTCTGCTCTTCTGCTTTTACTTTATTTTATTATTTTATTTATTTTTAAGTAGGCTTCACACTCAGCGTGGAGCCAACACGGGGCTTGAACTCACAATCCTGAGATTAAGACCTGAGCTGAGACCAAGATTCAGATGCTTAACTGACTGAGCCCCCCAGGCGCCCCTGTTCTTTTCTGTTTTGTTTGCCCATTCTTTTTTCTGCTTCTTCAGAGTCAATAATTTTCATCGTCCTCTTGGACATTTGTTAATATTTCTACCTGCTCGAACGTGCTGTTGAACCTATCTAGCGAATTCTTTATTTTGTTTGTTGTTTTCTGCTCCAGAATTCCTCTTTGGTTTCTTTTTATGGTTTCTGCCTCTTTGTTGACATTCTCCTTTTGTACATCATTTTCCTGGTTTGTTTTGGCTCTTTGTCCGTGTTCTCCTTCAGGTCATCGAGAATGGTTAAAACAGTTATTTTAAAGTTTTTGTCTAGTAAGTCTGAAGCCTGGACTTCCGCAAGATGATTTCTGTCAATTATTTTGGTCCTTTCAATGGGTCGTGCTCTCCTGTTCCTTTATATGCCTTTTGTTGTTGCTGCTGCTAAGAATGACACTTGATTATTATAAAGTGGTAGCTCTGGAAATCAGAGTCTTTGCTTGCTGTGTTTTAGGTTGTTGAAGATTAGGGTACTTGATTTGAGACTTTCCCCGACTACTATCTCGAAGGCATTGTACTCCTTGTTGATGTGCTCCCTGAAGCCTCTGATCCTCAACTTGTGTCCAGCCAGTGTTTTGATGAGATTCTCTAGAATATTGGGGATTAAGAAACAAGCAAAAGCAGAGAAAGGGTGAAAGACCAAGAGACAGAGGGAGAGACAGAGTTGGCGGAAACGGAGATAGAGACAGACAGACACATAGAGATACAGAGAGAGCAAACATGGTCTCTCCCAATCTTTGCAAATCGGTGCTGTGCCAAGACCCTCCCTCCACTGTTAGCCAGGCTCGCACTGAATAAGCCCCTGGGGAAAGTTGAGGGTCTTCTCAGGTTTTTCTGACCACGCATTGTGCCCGGGCATATGCGTTGCTTTCTAAATTTGCCAGTATGCAGAGTTGCTTTTGCATGTCCTAGTTTCCCTAGGAAAACCTCCGAGCTTATGCCTTAGGCAGGTTATTGTATGTTTTATGCGGCAAAATTTTGATCTAGGTGTCTGAAGGCTGTCGGTTTGGCTTGTGGTATTTTCATGCATTTGTCTTCACTTCTCACGCCTGAGCTCTGAGTTAGATGAAACTGACTTACCTGCCTTGTGTGGGTCCTTCAAGTAGAGCCCAGACAGGTGACAACAGACATACACAATAATTTGCTAGTAAATAATTTACCTAGTCTGCTCCCACCAGGACTAGGGAAATGGTTCCGCAATGGGAACACGGGCTACTGCTTTAAAGCGGCTGCCCTGCTGAGATAGTCACTGATCTAAGGCCGCTGCTGCCCGGGAGGGGTGGGGCCAGGAGGAAACTCCCCACCAAGCGTTCCTGCCATCGGAAGTGGCCCTTCTCTTGACACAGTGCTCACCTAGCTGCTATACATTTTTACTATTTTCCAGAGTTCTCAAATAATTGGTTCTTACAGTTTCTGCTGATTTTTCAGTGTTTCTTTAGAGGGATGAGATCCTGGAGCTGCCTACGCCACCACTTTCTGATGTCACTTTCAAGCTTTATTTTGATTAGAATTTTCATAGAAAATTTTTTCCATCCATTTACACTTTAATGGTCTATATCACTATATCTGAAGTTAATTTCTTGTCAGCAGCACGTAATTAGTCCTTTCTCCTCTATATTCTGAAAGTCTCTGTCTTTTAATTTGTGTGTTTAAATGACTTATATTTAATGTAATTATCAATATGCTTACACTTCCATGATTTTATTAGTTGCTTTCTTATTCCTTCAGGTTTTTATTCCTGTTTCTCCATTTCTGCTTGCCTTTTTGTTATTTGAATATTTATTTTTTAATTTTTAGAGAGAGAGAGTGAGTGAGTGCATGAGCAGGGGAGAGGAGAAGTGGGGCGGGGGGAGAGAGAGAGAAAGAGAAAGAGAATTTTAAGCAGACTCCATGCTCAACATGGGGCTCAATTCCATTACCTTGGGATCATGACCCAAGCCAGAAGCAAGAGTTGGATGCTCAACGAACTGAGCCACCAAGGCACCCTTGTTATTTGAATATGTGAAATATTTATCTGTTGTGGTTTTTATTCTTTCTCTTTGTAGAGTTTTTTTTTTTAAGATTTTATTTTTAAGTAATCTTTATACCCAAGGTGAGGCTCAAACTCAATCCCAAGATCAAGAGTCACTCACTCCACCAACTGAACCAGCCAGTCGGTGTATAGGTTTTTTATTATTAAAAATTTTTAAATCTTTTTATTTATTTTTGAGAAAGAGAGAGAGACAGAGCGCAAGTGGGGAAGGGCAGAGAGAGAGGGAGACATAGAATTCAAAGCAGGCTGCAGGCCCTGAGCTGTCAGCACACGGGATTATGACCCGAGCCAAAGTCAAACACTTAACCGACTGAGCCACCCAGGTGCCCCATGGTTTTTTAAAGGAATATTATAGAACTAGAAGATACCCAGCTTTTCACAGTCAAGTTATAACCATCATTCTACTGCTTCAAATGGAACATAGAAGCCTTATCACTACATAGGTCCTCTCACCCTCCCCCCACCCCCCCAGTATGTCGCACGTGTCATATGTATTACGTCTACATCTGCTAGAAAACCAATCAGCATTGTAACTTTTGCTTTCAACTGCCAAACACACTTTCAGGAACTGAAGAAAAATAGTCTATGATATGTACCCAGATGTTCTAAGGTTCTTTCTGGTATCCTTGCCTTCTGTCTGAGGAATCCCCTTTAGCTTTTCTTGGGTCGCAGGTCTGTTGGCAAGGGATTCTCTTGGATTTGCTTCATAGTCTTTTTGGCATCTCAGTTCTCGAAGGATATTTTTCACTGGCTATATGATTCTGAGATGACAGCCTTTTCCTTCCAGCGCTTAAAAAATTTGTCACTTCTTCTGGCCTCTGTGGTTTCTGATGTGAAATCTACAGCCATTTGAATCCGTGTTCCCATATAAGTAACGTATTATTTTACTATGGTTGCTTTTAAAGTTTTTTCTTTGTTATTAGTTTTCATCTGGGTAATTATGTGTTTGGACATGCATTTCTTTAGGTATGGGTTTATTGAGTTTCTTAAAACTCAGAAAGACACAGGCTTATGTCTTTTGTCAAATGTGGGAATTTCCCAGCCATTACTCTTCAAGTGCTTTTTTTCTGCACTATATTCTTTCTTCTCTCCTGGGGTCTGATGGCATGAATGTTAGACATTTTGATTTGGCCTGCAGATCTCTGAAGCCATCTTTTTGTTTTTTTTTTAATCTTTTTCTCTCTGTTGTTCAGGTTGGAAAATTTCTATTAATCCTCCTTCAAGTTCACTGTCTCTTTCCTCTGTAATCTCCATTCTCCTATTGAAACTAACCACTGAGTTTTAAATTTTTCCATGATTGTATTTTTCATTTATAAATCATCCATTTAGTTTTAATTTATATCTTCTATTTCTTTGCCGTGACTTTCTATCTTCCCATTCATTTCAAGAACATTAACCCTCTTTGGAGCATTTTTATAACAGTTGACTTAAAATCCCATTTAATTCCAAAATTTGTGTCATCTTGGCACTATTGTCTACTGATTGTCTTTTCCCACGCAGCTTGAGATTTTACTGGCTCTTCTTGTGCCAGGCAATTTTGGATGGTATCTTGTACAATTTCGTTATGATATGCAACTCTAGGTCTTGTTTAAATCCTATGGAAATTGTATACATGTACATGTTTAAGGTCATATGCATGCATACTTCAGAGGTGACCCCAGATGTTCATAAACAACTTTATGGATCCACTTTCCTGAGTTTCTCCTTCTCTACAACTTCCTTGGCACTTTCCAAATTTCCCAGAGCTCCCCATTTCAACCTTTCAACCAGAAAATTGGAGCTTTACTTAACATTCCTCTGCTCTGCACTTCATGTAACTAGTCATGTGTCCAGAGCCAGTGATCCAGAGAAGAACCAGAAAAAGCAATAGCATTTGCTTCTGTCTATCACACCATCTCCAAACGGAGAGAAACTTTCTGCTCCGTCAGTTAAGCTCCTTCCGGTGGGCCCTTACCGTTGCTGTTGCCACTGCTACAGAATTGCTTAGAGACTGGGATGTGAGAAAACAGACAGAATAAAAGTAAGAGATTTCTCAGCACGGGGACGCTCTTTTTTTTTTTTTACTTCTCAAGTCAGAGTTAGCTCCTTCCGGAGCCCTCTCTCCCTGCACTCTCTCTTCAGGCTCGCAGGCTCGCCAGAGTCCAGGCCCAATAACACTGAGAGAAAACAACAGTAAACTCACTGTTTACTGGCAATAATTCAGATTCCACTCTTCTTCTCAGTCAGCCTGCTACTGTGTGTTTTCGGGACTTCAATTAACTGTTCTACGTATGTTGTTGTTGTCGTTGAATAGCTGTGATTAGTGGAAACAGCAGAGCGTGGCTGCTCCAGTAGAACAGGAACCTGTATATTATGTCCTTAACTTTCACATTCTAATTACAGTCACAGTTTTAATATGCCACATAAAATGCAGACATCTTGTAATTATATAGGTCTGTATTTCTTCCACCCCACATCCTTTCTCTTACAGCTGTTCGATGTATTTTATCCACATATGTTATGAGCTCCAAAGGTACTGCTAAAGTGGTTGTTTTAAACAGGCACTTGTGGTATATAGAAATTAAAGGCAAAGAAAGCAAAGAAATACTTGTATTTAGCCAGATATTTACCCTTTCTTACACTCTTTGTTCATGCTGACAATGCAAGTTTCCATCTGATACCAACTCCTTTCATTGTGGAGAACTGTCTCATTTCTCATAGTGTTAGTTTTCTGGTGGCAAATTCACATCTTTTTTTTTCCTTTCTTTTTAAAAAGTGTTTTATTTATTTTTGAGAGAGGGAGAGACAGAGCATGAACAGGGGAGGGGCAGAGAGAGAGGGAGACATAGATTCTGAAGCAGCTCCAGGCTCTGAGCTGTCAGCACAGAGGCCCACATGGGGCTTGAACTCAGGAACTGTGAGGTCATGACCCGAGCCAAAGGCAGACACTTAACTGACTGAGCCATCCAGGCCCCCTGGCAAATTCATTTATGTTAAATGAGCAGATATTTTGCCTTGATTCTTTCTTTTTTACCTTATTTTTTTAGAGTAGTTTTATGTTTACAGTCCAATGGAGAGGAAGGTACAGAGATTTCCCGTACACTCCCTGTCCCCAAACATGCACAGACTCCACCGCTATCATTATCACTTCCAGAATAGTAATGTTTTTTTTTTTTTTTTTTTTAACCAGGGACAAGCGTACATTGACACATCATAATCATCCTGAATCCACATTTACCTAAGTAAGGGCTCACACTTGGTGCTGTAAATCCAGTGGGCTTGGACATGTGTATAATGACATAAATCTGCTATTGTGTCATACAGAGTAGTGTCACCACTTTAAAACTCCTCTGTACTTTGGCTAATTATTCCTCCCCACTTCCACCCTTGGCAACCAGTGATCTTTTTATTGTCCTCATAGTTTGCCTTTTCCAGAATGTCATTAATTCAAATCGTACAGTATGTGGCCCTCTCAGATATGCTTCTTCTTCCACTTAGTCATATGCATTTAAGATTCCTCCATGTCTTTTCATGGCTTGAGAGCTTTTTTTTTTTTTTTTTTTAGTGCTGAATGATTATTTCAATGTCTGGATACAACAGTTTACTTTACTTATGCATTCACCTAGGAAAGGACTTCCTGGTTGCCTCCAAGTTTGGGCAATTATAAATACAACTGAAGTTAACATCTGGGTGCAGTCTTCGTGTGGACGTAGTTTCCATATCCTTTGCATAAATATGAAGGCACATGGTTGCTTGGTCCTGCAGTGAGGGCATGTGTCTATTTTTGTAAGAAACTGCCAGACTGTCTCCCAAAGTGGCTGTGCCAGTTTGCATTCCCATCACCAATGTCCAAGAGTTTCTATTGCCCCATATCCTTCCTGGAATTCAGTTGTCAGTGTTCTAGATTTTGGCGTTCTAATGGGTGTGTGGTGGTATCACATCGCTGTTTTAATTTCCATATCTTTGATGATATAAGATGTGGAGCATATTTTCGTATACTTATTTTCCATCTGTTATATCTTCTTTGGTGAGGTTCTGTTCAGGTCTTGGACCCATATTTAACCAGGTAATTTTTTTCCTACTATTGAGTTTTAAAATATACCTTTGTATGTATTTTTGATAATAGTCCTTTATTAAATGCATCTTTTGCAAATATCTTCTCCCAGTTGTGATTGTCTTCTAATTCTCTTGATATTGCCTTGTGCAGAGCAGAAGTTTTAAATTTTAATGAAGCCCAGTTTGTCAGTTATTTTTTGGGGACTCTCCACCATGTGTACTTTGGCTTGAGGTGGCCCTTGATTATGATCCATGATGCTGATTTTGGAGTCCTGTCATCAAATGGTAACACTGGCAGGTGAGCTTCACCAATCGGTTTCCCTGTAATACTATCATCGCTGTCAGTTATTTCTTTGATGGTCACGTCTTTGGTGTTGTGCCTAAAAAGGTGAAACCAAACCAAAGGTCATCTAGGTTTTCTGCTACGTTATCATCTAGGAATTTTCGTTTGTGTTCTACATTGTGGTCTACAATCCGTATCATTAATTGTAGTGAAGAGGGTGAGATCCGTGTCTAGATTCACTTTCTGGCTTGTGGATGTCCAGCTGGTCGAGCATCATTTGTTGAAAAGACTGTCTTCGTCCCACTGTATTGCTGTTGCTTTGTTGTCAGAAACCATTCGACTATATTATGGGGTCTGTTCCTGGTTCTCTGTTTTGTTCCATTGATCTATTTGTCTATTCTTTCAACAATACCATTGTCTTCATTACTGTAGCTTTATACTAAGTCTTGAAGTCAGGTTATGTTAGAAGAACTTTGTTCTCCTTCAATATTTTATTGGGTATTCTGGATCTTTTGTCTCTTCCTATGAACTTAAGAATTAGTTTGTAGATATCCACAAAATAACTTGCTGGTGTTTTTCATGGGCATTGCATGAAATCTGTACATCAAGTTGGGAAAAATTGACATCTTGGCAATATTTGGTGTTCCCATCCATGAACATGGAATATGTCTCCATTTAATTAGTTCTTACATTTCGTTTATGAGAGTTTTGTAGTCTTCCTCATACATATCTTGTATATGTTTTGGTTGATACATACCTACATGTTTCCTTTCAGGGAGTGCCAGTGTACGTGGTGTTATGTGTTTAATTTCAATTTCCACCTGTTCATCCATGATGACAGTTGACTTTTGTGTGTTAATCATGTGACCTGCAGCCTTGCTATAATCCCTTAGTAGCTCCGGGTATTAGGTTGTTGTTGATTCTTTCAGATTTTCTCCATTGATGATTATGTCATCTGCAAACAAGACAATTTTATGAATCTCTTCCTGATCCATATACATTTTATTTCCTTTTCTTGTCCTATCGCATATCGCCAGCATGATTTTGAGAAAGAATCATCAAGGAACTTTCTTGCCTTGTTTCTGGTCTTAGTGGAAAATTTTTGATTTTATCTCCATAAAGCATAATATCTGTTGTAGATTTTTTTTTGTACATGGACTTTATCAAGTTGAGAGATTCCCCTCTGTTCTTAGTTTACTGAGAATTTTTACCATGAATATGTATTCGATTTTATAAGTTCTTTTCCTTCATCTAGTGATCTGCTCATGTGATTTTTCCTTTTTAGCCTGTTAATTTGATGGATTATATCATCTGATTTTATAGTTGAGCCAGTCTTGTACACCTGGATAAATCCCACGTGGTCATGATATATATTTCTTTTTACATATTTTTAACTTCAATTTTCTAACATTTTGTTGCAAATTTTTATGTCCATGTCATAATATATATTAATAAGCCCATCAAAGGTAGTCTTCATGTCTATTACAGGGCTTTTTATCCCTAGCATTTCTTTTCTGGTTCTTGGGATTTCCATGTCTCTGTTGACATTGCCCATCTGTTCTCGCATGCTGTCTACTTTATCCATTAGAACACTTAGCATATTAATCATAGTTTTTTAAATTCTTTTCCTGATAATTTGAACATCTCTGCCATCCATGGTTCTGATGCTTGCTCTGTTTATTTTGTCTTTTGGTACGCCTTGAGTTTTTTTTTTTCTTGAAAGCTGGACACGATGTACTGGGTAAAAGGAACTCTTTAAATAGGCCGTAGTGATGTGGTGGTGAGGTGGGTGGGAGGGAAAGTGGTCCACAGTCCTATCATTAGAGCTCAGTCTTTTAGTGGTCGTGTGCCCCTGGGTTGTGACCTTCACAGATACTTCTCAGGTTTTCTTTTTTCCCTGGGGATGGCTAGAGTGGCTGGACTTGGCCATTTCCCTTCCTTAGATCATTTAGGCTCTGATAAGATTCTGGAAGGTTAGCATCTGGTTAGCTAGTTTCCTGATGCAAAATATTCAGAACGGAGTATTCTGGTTCCTTTTCCTCCCCTCCTGCTGGAACCATGAGGGGGTATTTCTGTCATATTTACTGTGAGAACCTGGTTGAGCTTCTGGAGGTAAAACTCACACTGTTGTGCCACTGCCCCCCACCCCCGCCCCCAGGACTGGGTCCCTCTGGAGTTTGAACTCTCAGACTTGTGCACACTGAGTGACACGCACTTAATCCCAGGTCAGGTCTCCTACCCCGGTGCGGGTCCCTCAGACGGTCTCTGCTTGCTCCAGCGGCTGGTTTCTCTGTGCTCTACGCCCGCGTCTCCAGTCTTGGGGCCTGTGGTTTGTCCTGTTCCCCCTGCCACCCCCAACCACGGATCCAAGAAGACTTGTTAACTTCTCAGTCTGCTCGGCTTTTTACTTGCTGTTAGGACTGAATGGTGAATTGAAAGGGGACCTGGAAACTGGAATTTCCCAGCTGCCTTTTTACAAAAATAGACCCAATTTTGCCTTGAAAGATATTTTCACTAGAGAGAACTCTGGGTTGACAGCTTTTTTTCCCCCTTTCAGCACTTTACTGGCCCCATTCACATCTGTGAAATGTCAGCCGCTAATTGAAGCGTGGCTCCCCATATCTGACATTGTACTGCTCTCATTACTTCAAGATCTGGTCTTCATATTTGGCTGTGGCCGTTTGTGCCTCAGCACAGCCTTCTTTGTATTTATCCAGTTGGTGTTTATTCAGCATCTTGAATCTGTAAATTTATGTCTTTTTTAAGATGGAAAATCTCAGCCATTATTTCTTCAAATACTTGTTCTGTTCCAGTTTTCTGTTATGCATGCATAACATCATTTGATGCCACCTTATAGGTCCTTCGAGCTTTGATCTTTTTCTTTTTTCTTAAATCAATTCTTAAATGCTTTGTTTTTCTCACTGTGCCATTTGTATTTATTGATCTTCACAATTGCTTATTCTTTCTTCTGTCAGCTCCATTTGGCTACTAAGTCTGCCTAATGAAGTTTTTTTAAACATTTATTCACTTTTGAGAGAGAGAGAGACTGTGAGTGGGAAGGGGCAGAGAGAGAGAGGGAGACACAGAATCAGAAGCAGGCTCCAGGCTCTGAGCTGTCAGCACAGAGCCCGACGCAGGGCTCGAACCCACAAGCGGTGATATCATGACCTGAGCCGAAGTCAGACGCTCAACTGACAGCCACCTAGGTGCCCCTGCCTCGTGAAATTTTTATTTCAGACAGTAACTTTTTTCAGTTCTAGAAATTTTCTTTTCTTTTTTTTGGTCATTTCTATTTTTCTATATTCTACTTCGCTGAGGATAGTTATAATAGCCATTTTAAAATGTTGGTCTGTTAGCTCCAAGCCCCGAGTCATCTCAGGTTTTATATCAGTCTGTTTTCTTTTCTCTGGAGGATGGGTTCCATTCCCGTGTGTGTGTGTGAGTGTGTGTGTGTGTGTGTGTGTGTGTGTGTGTGTAGGGCAGTTTTGGAAATCTGAGACACTCAGACTGTGAAACTGCGCTGCTGTAGGGCTCTGCTCACTCCCCGGGGGGTGGTGCTTCTTGGTCTCAGAAGGCGGCCATCTTGTTGGACTGCAAACCAGTCTTGGTCCAGACTTTCTCTCTTGAGCAGATTTTTTTTTTTAAGTTTATTTTTGCAGGAGACTGAGCATGAGCAAAGGAGGGGCAGAGAGAAAGGTGGGGGAGACACAGAATCCAAAGCAGGCTCCAGGCTCTGAGCTGTCAGCACAGAGCTCGATGTGGGGCTCGAACTCACAGACTGTGAGATCATGACCTGAGCCGACATCAGATGCTCAATGGACTGGCCCACCCAGGCGCCCCTTGAGCGGATATTCTTAGCGTCTGCCCACACACGAGCAGTTCAGAGTCAGACAGGGTCTGAGGCTCCCCTCTGTGGATTTCCCTTCTGGAGTTCTCTCTCTCCCGTGGTTTCCCTGGACTCTTGTGGGGTGCTCCAAGCCACAAAGAGTGGGGTTTCCCCACCGGCACCCTTGGGGGCTGTGCACCCTGCTTATGGCAGTGGCCCTGTGTGAAGTCTGCACAAACAGGCACCGACTGGCCCCAGCGTCCTCCGGTGTGGGCCTCCCCACATGCCACGTGCTTGTCGTCGCTGGTCTTGAAGGCGGCCGCTTCCCTGCGCTCCCTGGATGTTGGGGTTTTCCTGGGAGCATGTCGGTCCAGTTGGATCTTATTAGTCATTATTACAAACAGAAGAACTTCCTAATCTCATAAAGATGCTTTGAAGTTTTTGTCAGATAAGGTATTCACCTTCTTCTTTAAAACTTTCAAAGATGTTTTGTATTTTTAGGTCCTGTCGAGAATGGCAGCACTCTCGTGCGTGCGCTCTCTTTTCCCTCTTTCCATATTTTCTAAGTAGTCATTGTTGCTAGTGTACAGGCCTGCTATTGATTTTTTTTTTTTTTTTTTTTTTTTGAGAGAGAGGGTGCAAGCGAGGTAGAGGGCAGAGAGAGAAAATCTTAAACAGGCTCCATGTCAGCACAGAGCCCACCACGGGGCCTGACTCCACAGCTTTGGAATCATGGCCTGAGCTGAAATCAAGAAGCAGACACAACCGACTGATGCCCCAGGCATCCCTAATTTTAAAAGTTCATTTACATACAGGCACCTTCCCCCCAAATTTTATTTTGGTTATTTTAATTTGGTGTTTTTCATTTCTAAAGGGACGACTGTAACCTCTGTAAGTAATGATGGCATCTTCTATTATTTTTATTTCCCTTCTTATTGGAATATCCTCTCCTTTTGCTTTCACCCTTCTCTGACGTCTGGGCACCGCCTCCGGTCCTGGCCACGTAGCTGTCTCAGAGGGCCACGCCTGACCTCCCGGAAGAAAGGGTGGTAGTTCGGAGGAGGCCATCCAGGACAGAGAGGGAGTAAGACCCATTTCTCTTCTCCAACTTGACTCATTAGTTCAGCCAAAAGGGCCAAAAAGAACATGCCCAAATACGAAGCCTGGGAAGATTTTAGGGACAATCGGTAAGAAAGGCTTTGTTAGACGCACCTACTGAAAACAGAAGAGGTGGAATTAAATTCTGGTATTAGGTTTTGGTTTTGTTAAGGGGAACATGGAGCAGTGTTTTATTTTTAAATTCTTCAGTCTGAGTACAATGAAAATAATCTAGATTTTGTTGGAAAAGCTGCAAAGTAAAGCAGAGAACTAAAGAAGTTACAGAGGTAATTCATATCCGAATTTGCCCTTGGAATATCCAGGTAATTGAGTGCATCATGCAGATTTTATTTGCTTAAATTACCTGAAAAACTGTTTTATCCTCCATTCCACCTTTATAAATAAAACAGTGGTCTGGGGAAGGAAAATTGGGTCCTTCTTTCCTGGAAAAAAAAAAAAAAGTTAAACATCATAAAAAAACAATAGAGAGATAAGAGAAGTATATGAAAAGGCAATTCACAGAAGAAGAATAAATAGCCAGTTTGCACATAGAAAAAAATATCTCACTGATAGTGTGGGAAATAAAAATTAAAGTGATTATTAGTACGACTTTCTTTGCTGCTAGATTAGCAAAACTTTTTTTTTTTTTAAATGTTTTATTTATTTCTAGGAGAGAGAGAGACAGACAAACAGCGTAAGCAGGGGAGGGTCAGAGAGAGAGGGAGTCACAGACTGAAACAGGCTCCAGGCTCTGAGCTGGCAGTCAGCACAGAGCCCGACGCGGGGCTCGAACCCACGAACCGCGAGATCATGACCTAAGCGAAAATCGGTTGCTTAACCGACTAAGCCACCCAGGCGCCCCTAGATTAGCAAAACTTTTAAAAGTTGATAATATCCAATGTTAATGAGGCTGCGGTAGATACACGTTTATTCTTATTTGGTATCGGGGGACCGTAAATTTGCTCACACTGCCCGGAAGGTCCAATTCTAACCCCCCCCAGATCGGCGCCCCATCTCCCGATTCTGTGGGGTGCCCGAGTCGCGCTCGGTGCAGGACTTAGAGCCGGTCCGGGGCGGTGGGGGCTGGCAAAGCTCAAGCAGGAACGTGTGTGCTGGGGCTGCCCTCTCTGCACACCTCCCTGTCCCGGGACACCGTGTCGGGGCCACCCCGATGGACATACAGGCAGGCAGGGCAGCGCGGCCCAGACCTCCCGGCTGGGGCCACCCAAGGTCACCGCCCAGGCTATCTGCAGGCACGCAGGCGAGCCAGCCACCCAGACGGATGTGCGAGAGAGGCTCATTATCAGATGTAATGTTTGTGCTACTTGCTTACGTGACATTACTGGGGAAGAAGGTAACGAATGAGAAGACGATATGCAGCTCCAGCAAGATTTTTATTTTTATTAAAAAAATTTTTTTAATGTTTATTTATTTTTGAGAGAGAAAGAGAGAGAGAGAGAGAGCGAGCACGAGCAGGGGAGGCACAGAGAGAGAGGGAGACACAGAATCTGAAGCAGCTCCAGGCTCTGAGCTGTCAGCACAGAGCCCGATGTGGGGCTCGAACCCACAAACTGTGAGATCATGACCTGAGCTAAAATCAGACGCTTAACCGACCGAGTCACCCAGGCGCCCCCAGCAAGATTTTCAAATGTGTAACCCTGGCAATCACATTTCAAGGAGAAGGCAGAAATGCAGATGAACTTGCAGGCTTGCAAGTGCCCGTGGGAGCATTATTTGTCATAGAAAAATTGTTAAAATATATTAAATTTCTATCACTAGAGAAGGGTTAAATAAATTAGGATATGTCTGAATAAGAGAATATTATATAGCCATTCAAAGAATAAAGTAGATTTATATAAACTGATATGGAAAATGTTTATAATATCTTTAGAAATGTTATCAAGCAGTTAGCATAATAAGACAGTATTTTGTTTTTAACAATGACTTATATAGGAAAAGATCTGGGAAGAAGAATAAAAACACCATTTCTGACTTCTGAGAAATTGCATTTAAGGGAGTGTCTTTATCTGTGTATACATTTAACATTTTTATAACGACCACAAGTGACTATTGCAATTCAAAACAAATGAGAAAAATAACTATTCCATTTTTTTCAGTTGGTTTTTATTTTTTATTTCATGCTTTTTTCCCCGGTGTTATTGGGACGCAGTTGACATACAGCCCTGCCTTCGTTGAGGTGCACGGCACACTGACTTGACCTTCACATAGTGTGAAATGGTCCTCACGGTACATTCAGTAAACACCCCTCCTGTGCGGTGACAGTAAGCGTCCCTTCCCTGTGATGGGGACTTTGGGACTCCTCTCTCTGAACAACTTCACACCACCCCCTGCAGTCTGGGCCCCAGCCACCGAGGTGTACGTTACACCCTCAGCGCTTACGTGCCTTACGGCTGGAAGCGGATGTCCCCTTACCACCCCTTCCTGTTCCCTCACCCCCACCCTCCGCCTCTGCTAACCACAAATCTGATCTGCTTCTATGAGGTGGGTTTTGTTTTTAATTCTACATGCAAATGAGACCATGTAGTATTTGTCTTTTTCTATCTGACTGACTGCGTTTGTCACAATGCCCTCAGGGTCCATCCAAGTTCTCAAAATGGAAGGATTTCCTTCTTTTTATGGCTTTTTAAATGGCTGAATGGTATTCCCGTGTATATAGAACATAGTTACATACATCCCATCTTCCCTACCCATTCATCCACCGATGGACACTCGGGCTGATTCCACGTCTTGGCTACTGTGAATGATACTGCAGTGGACACGGTGGTACAGAATTTCGTTTCCTTTGGATATGTGAGCAGTGGTAGGATTGCTGGATCATATGGTATTTACATTTTCACTTTTCTGAGGCACTTCCACACTGTTCCAGAGCAGCTGCACCAGCGTGCATTCCCACCATCAGTGCACAAGTGTTCCCGTCTCTCCACATCCTACCCTACACTTCCCATTTCTCATCTTTTTGTTACTAATCATTTTAACAGGTATGAGGTGATATCTTGTGGTTATGATTTACAATTCCCTGATGATTAGTGATCACAGGCATCTTTTCATATACCTGTTGACCATTTGAATATCTTCTTTGGAAAAATGTCTTTTCAGGTTGTTTTCCCATTTTTAGTTGGACTATTGATTTTTTTTTTTTTTTTTGCTATTGAGTTATATGAGTTCTTCATACATTTTGGACATTAGCCCCTTATTAAATATGATCTGTAAATATTTTCTCCCATTCTGTAGGTTTTCTTTCACTTCGTTGAAGGTTTCTTTTTTCTGTGCAGAAGCTTTTAGTGTGCTGTAGTCCACTTGTTTATTTTTTCATTTTATTGCTTGTTTTTTAGGTATCATATCTAAAAAATTTATTACTAAGACCCATGTCAAGGAGCTTTTTTTCCAGCAATTTCTGCTAGGACTCTTATGGTTTCAGGCCTTACATTTTATTTTTTTTTAATTTTTAAAAATATTTTTATTTATTTCTAGGAGAGAGAGAGAGAGAGAGAGACAGCATGAGCAGGGGAGGGTCAGAGAGAGAGGGAGACACAGAATCCAAAGCAGGCTCCAGGCTCCGAGCTGTGAGCACAGAGCCCGACGCGGGGCTCGAACCCATGAACCGCGAGATCATGACCTAAGCGGAAGTCGGACGCTTAACTGACTGAGCCACCCAGGCGCCCCTCAGGCCTTACATTTTAACTCTTGAAATCATTTTGAGTTACTTTTTGTGAGTGGTGTAAAAACAGAGGAATCTAGTTTCATCCCTTGTGAACACCCTGTTTCCCCATTACCATTTATTGAAGAGACTGTTTTTTTCCATAGAATATTCTTGACTTTCTTGTCCAAAATAGTAGTTGACTGTATATGCTTGGGCTTATTTCTGGGCTTATGAGTCTGTTCTATTGACCTATGTGTCTGTTGTTATTCCAGTACCATACTGTTTTCATGACTTAGGTTTGTAATATAGTTTATAAGCAGAAAAGATGATGCCTTCTGCTTTGTTGTTCTTTCTCAGAATTGCTTTGGCTATTCAAGGTCTTTTGTGGTTCCGTATGAATTTTAGGATTTATTTTCTTTAAAAAATGCCATTGGAATTTTTATAGGGGTTGCATTGAATCTATAAATGGTTTTGGATACTACAAACATTTTAGCCATATTCATTCTTCTAACCCCTGATCATGGTATGTCTCTCCATTTATTTGTGTCTTCAGCTTCTTTCACCAATGTCACAGTTTTCAGTGTATGGATCTTCCGCCTCCTTGGTGTTAAACCTATTCCTAAGTAGCTTATTGTTTTTGGTGCTACTGCAAATGGGATCATTTTCTTTCTTTGTTTTTCAGATATTTCAGTGTATAGAGATGCAACTGATTTTTGTATGCTGACTTTGTATCCTGCAATTTTACTAAATTCTCTGATTGGGTTTAACTTTTTTGTTTTTGAAGACTTTAGGATTTTTTATACATAAAATCATGTCATCTTCAAATTGAGACAGTTTTCTTTTAATGTTTATTTATTTTTGAGAGAGACAGAGACAGAGACAGAGTATGAGCAGGGGAGAGGCAGAGAGAGAGAGACATACAGAATCTGAAGCAGCTCCAGGTTCTGAGCTGTCAGTGCAAAGCCCAACATGGGGCTCAAACTCACAAACCATGAGATCCTGACCTGAGCTGAGGTCAGATGCTTAACCAACTGAGCCACCGAGGCACCCCAAACAGACAGTTTTACTTTTACCTTTCCAATGCCTTTTGCTTACTTTCCTTGCCTGATTATTCTGTCTAGCATTTCCAGTACCCTGTTGAACAGAAGTGGTGAGAGCAGGAGCCCTGCCTTCTTCTTGATCTCAGAGGAAGGGCTTGTAGATACGGCCTTTATTATGTAGGGGTACATTCCTAATATAGCTAATTTGTTAACGGTTTTTTAAAAAAATCATGAACAATGTTAAATTTTGTCAAATGCTTTTTTCACATTTATTGAGACGCGCATATGATTTTTATCCTTTGTTGTGTTAATGTGGTGTATCACTATTGATTTGCATATATCAAACCATCCTTGCATCCCAGGGATAAATCCCACTTGATCATGGTGTATGATTTTTTTTAATAATGTTGAACTATTTATTTTAAGATTTTATTTTTTTAAGTAATTTCTACACCCAACCTGGGGCTTGAACTTACAACCCTGAGATTGAGAATTGCATGCTCTACTGACTGAGCCAGCTAAGCACCACTTGGTGTATGATTCTTACAATGTACTGTTGAATTTATTTTACTTCTATTTTGTTGAGAATTTTTGCATCTATAATCAGAGATACTGGCTTGTTGTTTTCTTAAAGCGTCCTTATCTGACTTTGGTATCAGGGTAATGCTGGCCTTATAAAGTGAGTTTGGGAGAGTTTCCTCCTATTCTAATTTTTGGAAAAGTGTGAAAAGGATTGGTATTAATTTTTCTTTGAATGTGCAATAGAATTCACCAGTGAAGCCATCTGGGTTTGGACTTTTGTTTCTCAGGATGTTGTTGATTACTAATTCAGTTTTCTTACTAGTAATTTGTTCAAACTTTCTATTCTCATTCAGTTTTAGCCAGTTGTATGTTTCTAGAATTGATCCATTTTTTTCGATGTTGTCCAATGTCTTGACATATAGTTGTTCTTGACAGTCTCTTTTTATCCTTTGTATTTCTGGATATCAGATGTAATGTCTTTCAGTCATAATTTTGTTGATTTGTATCTTCTCTTTTTTTATTTTTAATGATTAGTCTAGTTAAATGTCAATTTTGTTTACCCTTTCAAAAAACCAACTATTAGTTTTGTCCATCTTTTCTGTTGTTTCCTCTTCTCTATTTATTTCTTCTCTAATCTTTATTATTTCCTTCCTTCTGCTAACTTGGGCTTTGTTCGTTCTTCTGTTTCTAGTTACTTGATGTGTAGCCTTTTAAATTATAATAAATTTAATAATTTAAAAGTAATAGATGCAATATACACAAGTGAATTGGCTATTATTTTTATTTTTTTTTTTTAATATTTTTATTTATTTCTAGGATAGAGAGAGACAGCGTGAGCAAGGGAGGGTCAGAGAGAGAGGAGACACAGACTCTGAAACAGGCTCCAGGCTATGAGCTGGCAGTCAGCACAGAGCCCGACGCGGGGCTCGAACCCACGAACCGCGAGATCATGACCTAAGCGAAAGTCGGACGCTTAACCGACTAAGCCACCCAGGCGCCCCTTAAAAACCAAAATATGTCTTTTTGTTTTCTAAAAATGAAGTTTCATTATCTATTATTCTGCCAATTTATTTTTGCATAATACACCATAGATATTTCTGTCTCTAGCTGTCATTTAAAAGTATTTCTTCAACAAGCCTCTTACAGGGTTTCCAAAATGCCACCAACTCATAAATTCCTTCTAAGAGCCACCGCAGTGCCTGGCATACAACAGGTAGCATAGGAAGCTGAATGAACAAACATAGTGTTGATGATCAGAAGTGCCTCAAAATGCCTCTCTGTTAATTATTATTTACAAATCACACAATCTGAACTGTAATGCCAAATGTGTCCTTAGTGGCAAAATTAAAACCCTGGTGTATTTCAAGTACTTGTTAAAAAGCTTTTCTGGGGCACCTGGGTGGCTCAGCTGGTTGAGTGTCTGAATCTTGATTTCGGCTCAGGTTATGATCCCAGGGTCACAGGATGGAACCCCGTGTCCCGCTCTGCCGAGCATGGAGTCTGCTTGAGATTCTCTCTCCCTCTCTCCCTCTTTCCCTCTCTCCCTGCCCTCATCCCCCCGTGCCCCTTCCTGGCTTGTGCTCGCTGTCTGTCTGTCTGTCTGTCTCTCTCAAATAAGCGGGCAAATGAAAAAGAAAAGCTTTTCTAAAGAGCTTAATGCAGAAATATTCGTTTAAAATGCACGGTTCACCACCACATTTAGATTCTTGAATTCAGATCTGATTTGAAAGGATTCATTGTGATCTCTTTCCCTTAGGTACCCCCGAGGGCTCCCTTTGTTGATCTGTGGCTGTTAAGAGAGAAAGTGACACTTGTGACCTAAAATCTGGGTCCTCATTCTGTCCCAGGTCTGCACAGCGATGAGGTTTTCTCCTTTGGGAAATGGCTGTGTTTCCCATTTCCTCCTCTTTCTCTGTAAGGGTGGATGATAAACTCCCTCTGCAGGGCTGAGACCCCAGGCTGATGTCGAGGCCGCCCCTGTGGTGAGCACCCCGCACACCTCTGCTGACTGTGGAGCCCTGGCGCCCCGCCGGCCTCCACCTGCACAGGCTGGTGCAGACTCTGAGATCTGCTTGGGAGGGTGGCTGGGGCGTGTTCTTGGGGGCAGCTCCCCATGGGGCGGGGGGCCTCCTGGCCAGGCCGCTGGAGGCTTGCCGAGCGCCGCCTGGCAGTGTGGATGGTGTGGGCCAGGGGTCTCTGTGCTGGGCCCTACCTACGGCCCGTTTACGACATGGTTTCGATGAGCAAACCTGAGCGCCCGCCGCCTTCCAGGGGCCTTCGGGGCACGGCCACCTGCTCGTTGGTGCGGATTCTGCATCGGTCCCTGCCCGCGCTTGCCCCCGTGAAGGAACGCACCCACCGCACTAACTCCCCCTCGGCCCCGACGATTCAGGGCCAGGGCCCAGTCCTGAAGTCACATCAGATGAAAGCCTCAGAGCTGTTTCCAGCTCCCTGTCGAGAAGCTATGAACCTGGCGTCCAGCCCTGGGCACCCCAGGGCTTTTACTGCACTCTTATTTCAGTTCTTAGACGCCGAGCTGTGCTCAGCCTCGCACTGGATACTGCCCAGCAAAGTTAGAATCCAATATAAATTATTTACTTATTACTCATTCTCCGCCCCAGGACAAACGTCTGCTCTTTCTTTTAGAAGTGATTAAGCTCTTCCGTGTGGGTTTGAAGTCTGCTGTTCCATAATTGACTCGATCCATCAGATTCCTGGGAGCCAAGCCGTCGGGCGGCAGCTCCTCGCTGATGAGCGGACATTCATCCTCCATTGGTGACTGTCGCCTGGGGCCCAGGGGCCGCGGAGACGGGCCAGGGATTCAGAGACGGCGGTGCCCCACTCACCGGTGCTGGCCCGTCCAGGGGCGTCCAGACAGGGTTCCCGGTGGAAACGACGCCTGCGTCCTTCAGAAGAGAATTCCGGGTGTTTCTGTCCTTCTGGGTGCTCCCCAAAGGTGGGAAACAGAAAAGCAGTGTTGACGGAATCTCCTGGGTCAGCTCGGTGACCATGACATTGCTGCCACTTTGTCCAGCGTGTCAGGGGCGGGGCGTGTGTGTCAATCGCTCTGACCGTCGGGGGGTTGTGGTTACCTTGCCTGTCGGACGTGACCAGTCTGACGTTCCTGATGGTTTAACCACCGTGGCTCTGGGCCCCTTGCCTTCCCGTCCAGACACGCCTGCGAGCAGTGAGCCACCCCATCACTGGGGTCTCAGTGGGGCCTTTCTGCGGCCTCCCCCTCCCCCGGCCTCCCCCTCCCCTCACTCCCCTCCCCCCTCCCGTCTCCACCTTGTTGGGCGTCCGCCTGCCACACACACACCCTTCACGATAGCAGCTTCTCCCCAAACCCCAGAACAGAAGGAACAGGAAACTGCTGTCAGATGTCACACCGTTACCTCTGTGGCCTCACAAGCGTGTGCTCCACGCCAGTCACCAGAGGAGAGAGCGCACACCACGCGTGCCCTGTGCTGAAGGAGCGAGGGCAGGCAGAAGCTCCAGCTGCAGAGAGAGGGTGCAGGTGCGGGGGGGGAGGGCAGTGGGCGCCGTGGGTGGGGCGCCTGCCATGGAGACGGCCGGGTGGGCAGCGATGGCTCAGGGCGTCTGGGGGAGAACTTGTCCCTGTGACGCGTGAAGGCCAGTGTGGCGGGGCTGAGGGCACCCGGCAGGTGGCGAAACACCCCTTCGGTGAGTCGGCGCGCTGAGGAAAGGTCACCAGTGGGGGCCTCAGACTGTCCTTTGAGGTAGAACAAAGAGGCAGAGGAAGGGAGCAGAACGGGGTCCACGGTCCTGCCCTCGGGCACGCACCCCTGCCCTCGGGCCTGGACCACGGGCTCCCCTGGCTCCCCTGTAGACCTCAGTCCCCGGGACTTCTCGGCCTCCAGAACCACACGAGCCAGGCCCCATGATCAATGTCCCCTTGCCTGTGCCCGCACGTGCCCAGCTGGCTCCGGGGCTCCGGAGAGCCGGCGAGTACAGGGGTCTTCCTTACTGTCCCCAACCTGCTGAATCCACTGTGACGCAGAGGTGCTGGGAGAATGTTCTCTGACCGTCGGGTAAGCAGACACTCCTTAGAGAAGGGAGCTGTCTGTGACCCAGGTCACACCGCCCGCAGCCCGGCCACGCTCGGGCCACACGGCAGCAGCCCGCCCACGGCCGCGGCCAGCACAGTGACCTCCAGATGTCAGGGGAAGGGAGGGCCAGAGGAAGAGAACCTGCTGTGCCAGGCCCGGCCTGTTCCCCAGGGCCACGCGCCAAGTGTGGAGCAGGCGGTCTGGGGGCTCGAGGGTCAGCAGGCCCACCGTCCAGGTCTCCTGCTGAGCCCCTGGAAAGAGCCCCCGGGCAGAAAGCGCAGGTGGCTCCGCCCGGAACGGCCACAGCAAGCGGCAGTGGTCAGGGCCCTGTGGCCGCTGGCGGCAGAGCCCGCAGCCGCGAGGCCGGCCTCCAGCCTGGGAACCGGTGCGCGGCAGGTGAGAGGGGGATGTTCAGGCCCTCAGTGGGGCGGTGCCCTGACGCACCCGCCGGGGCGGCCGAAGGCAGAACCCTGGCCTCTGAGCGGGGTCCCGGCCAGGAATCCCCCGCCTTCTCGCTCGAGGCCCGGGAGGAAACCCTTTAGGCCTCCGTGGGTCTCACGGTGGCCCGCCGGCTCTGCTGTCGCCGGGCGGGGCCGCTGCGACTGCTCGGGGTTAGGGAGGCGGCCCCGAGCCCGCGGAGCTTCGCCTCCGGACGGGTGTGCAGCCGGCGCCCCGCCGCTCGCCCTCGCCCGCTCCTTCCAGAACAGCCGACTCGCCGCGGGGACACAGTTTCATCCCCCAGCAAACGACCGTCGGGCTTTCAGCCGCTTAGGTCCGAAAGGCTCGACTTCCCGTCTCTCTTACCCGCGCGGCCCCCAGCGCTCCTGCACCCGCGGCCCCGGGGGCGCCGGGCAGCCCTGGTCGCCCCGCTCAGCGAGCGCCGCGCGGCCCCTCGTGGGACTCGAGGCCGCCCCCCCGCCGGGCCGCCCGCCGGCCACACGGAGCGTCTGGACCCACAGCACCGTCACTCCCGCCTCTGTGCCGGCTCGGCCGACAGTCTGGGCGCCCCCGGCCCCGCCGCATCTGCACCCCGGCGCCCCGCCCCTGCGCCGCAGCCCGGGGGCCTCGCTCGGCCGCCTGAGGGAGCGCCAGCAGCAACGCGGGGGCTCAAAGACCCGACGCTTGTTCTCTTTCGGGGCTCCAGGGCCGAGGGGGGCCCAGTCGGTTGAGCGTCCGACTTCGGCTCAGGTCATGACTCACGGTTCGTGGGTTCGAGCCCCGCGTCGGGCTCTGTGCTGACTGCTCGGCCTGGAGCTGCTTCGGCTGCTGTGTCTCCCTCTCTCTCTGTTCCTTGCCCGCTCACTCTCTCTCTTTTTCAAAAATACACAAACACTAAAAAAAATTAAAGATACCCAGACATTATCTCCGAGAGCTGGAGGCTGGGACCAGGGCACCCACAGGGCCAGTCTCTCCTGGGGCTCCGACGGGGGCGTGTCCCGGCTCCCGCGCTGGGGGTCCTGGGGCTCCACGGGGGCGTGTCCGGGCTCCGCGCTGGGGAGGGTCCTGGGGCTCCGACGGGGCGTGTCCCGGCTCCCGCGCTGGGGGGTTCCTGGGGCTCCGACGGGGGTGTGTCCCGGCTCCCGTGCTGGGGGGTTCTGGGGCTCCGCGGGGCGTGTCCCGGCTCCCGCGCTGGGGGGTCCTGGGGCTCCGACGGGGGCGTGTCCGGGCTCCCGCTGGGAGGGTCCTGGGGCTCCGGCGGGCGTGTCCGGCTCCCCGCTGGGTGGGGTTCCTGGGGCTCCGACGGGGTGTGTCCCGGCTCCCGCGCTGGGGAGGGTCCTGGGGCTCCGACGGGAGGCGTGTCCGGGCTCCCGCGCTGGGGGTCCTGGGGCTCCGACGGGGTGTGTCCCGGCTCCGCTGGGGGGTCCTGGGGCTCCGACGGGAGGCGTGTCCGGCTCCCGCGCTGGGGGGTCCTGGGGCTCCGACGGGGCGTGTCCGGGCTCCGCGCCGGGGCAGTCCTGGGGCTCCAACAGGGCGTGTCCCGGCTCCCGCGCTGGGGAGGGTCCTGGGGCTCCGACAGGGGTGTGTCCCGGCTCCGCGCTGGGGGGTCCTGGGGCTCCGACGGGGGCGTGTCCGGGCTCCAGCGCTGGGGGTCCTGGGGCTCCGACGGGCGTGTCCCGGCTCCAGCGCTGGGGGGTTCCTGGGGCTCCGACGGGGCGTGTCCGGGCTCCAGCGCTGGGGGGGTTCCTGGGGCTCCGACGGGGGGACGTGTCCGGGCTCCAGCGCTGGGGGGGTCCTGGGGCTCCGTGAAGAAGCAGCAGCCTGCTCTCCACCTCCGTCCCCCACTGCATGTGTCTGTGTTCAAATCCCCACACTGATTGGGACCTGATGACCTCATCTTTACTTGCTAACCCTGTTAAAGGACGTGTGTGCAGTCACACGTCAAGGGACGGGAAGGAGCTAGCGACGGTGACTCTCCGTGCGTGTCCTCGGGACGGGGCTCTGCGGCCGCATCACCAGCGGGGCTTGCGCAGGGAACGGGAATAGGTCAGCTGGAGCGCAGGTTATGGGCGCCTCGGCCCCACCCCATCGCCCCCAGCGCCGGCGGAGGCCAGGTCAAGAGCGGGGGCTTCAGGGAACTCAGCTCATCCTGCGTCTGACTGGCTTCCCAGCAGAGAAGCTGTGGTCGTGATGAAGGACCGGGTGCGGATTCACGTTTGGACTTTGCAACTCACACTGGTTCAGGTTCAGGCCTTCCAGGCTCGCTCCCAGCGCCCAGGGAGTGGGTGTTAACCGCAGAGGCTGAGGGTGCGGGTTGGCGGGAAAGACGGAGTGGGTGGGCAGGCGCTGGGTCTGGGCACTGAAACACGCCGCTGGGCAGAGAGGTGGGCTGGACCCCACTAACCAGTGTGCGTGCCACCCCCTTCCCGGGTGGGAAAGAGGGGGTGCCCTCAAACTGGGTGATTGGAGGGCAGCTTAATAAATACGGCTTTTCACCAGGGATAGTGCAGGAGCCTGAGACAGCCCAGCAGAGAGAGCCACGTGACGAGATGAGCGGTCACCCCGGGGACACACCACCAGCCAGCTGGTCCGGTCCGCATGGGCTAGTGTCCTGGGGTGCAGAGCAGGAAGCTGGAGAGTGGACGGAGTATTTAGGGTTGGGGACAGGGAGAAAGTGTCCCATGTGAAGGAGGTCGGGGCCACCGAGTTTGGGGAGCCCATGAGACAGCCATGTTGAGACCCAGTGGGCGGCTGGACATGGGCATCTGCTTCTCTGTCAGAGCTCCAAGCGAGCGGGAGTGTAGACGTGAATCCACGATGTTGCCGGTGCTGGTGTAGAGAAGTGAGAGCCCTGGGGACCACATACACCGGACGGTCAGGCCAGTAGGAGTCTGAGGGGGAAGCCAAGGTCAAAACCAGAAGAGGAGGTGGGAGGAAGCTTGAGAACTGGGCGTGGTCAGTGATACTAAACAGAGAAGAGTCCAGAGAGCCAGCACCCAGCGTGTGTCCTGGTGTGCGGCTGTCCCCCCGCTGTGCGGGTGTTTTCCCTCTTGCTGTGCGGACATCCTCCCCGCCCCCCCCGCCCTTCCCCCCTCCCTCCCCTGCTGTGCGGCCTGTCTTCAGCCCCTTCTCTGATGGAGCCACCCCCCTGCAGCCCTGAAACTCTAGGTCCCTGATCTGTGTTTGCTGCTTGTGTGGACGGGGCACCTCCAGCTGCCTCGCCTGAGGGGCCCCCGCAGCCGGTGTCTCGTGGGGACGGTCCCCCCTCAGCACCATCTGAGGCTCGTGCCCATGTGCTGGGAGCCAGACGTCCTTTGTCTTCAAATCTGAGTGGGAGCCATTGGGTACACACCCTGGTAACCTGTCTGTGTGTCTGTGGACACTGGGTGAGGCTCCACCCTGCGGCTTCGTTGACTTTGAAGGGCTGGTCCTGAAAGGGATTTTCCACAGCGAGGCCACAGATACCAGCTGAGCCCGGTAATGAGGGACAGTGTCCTTTAGTAATTGTGGCCTGCCTGCTTTGCATTTCCAAGGAAACTTGTTTTTTTTTAATGTTTATTTTTGAGAGACATAGAGACAGCATGAGCAGGGGAGGGTTGGAGAGAGAGGGAGGCACAGAATCTGCAGCAGCTCCAGGCTCCGGGCTGTCAGCACAGAGCCCGACGCGGGGCTCGAACCCACGAACCTGAGCCACCCAGGTTCACCTTAAGTTTTTATGTGAATAGGGGCGCCTGGGTGGCTTGGTCGGTTGAGCGTCTGACTTTTGCTTAGGTCATGATCTCGCGGTTCGTGGGTTCGAGCCCCGCGTCGGGCTCTGTGCTGACTGCCAGCTCAGAGCCTGGAGCCTGTTTCAGTCTGTGATTCCCTCTCTCTCTGACCCTCCCCTGCTCACGCTGTCTCTCTATCCTAGAAATAAATAAAACATTTAAAAATATATATATAGCTACAATAGTCTGTTAATGGACACGGTATAAAAAGATATAAATTGTGACCTCAGAGACCTAAGAAGGGCGGGAATACAGAGCGGAGTGAGGGGTGGTATCAAAGGAAAGGTGTCACCAGTGCCGAATTCATTCTTCTATGAGTTTTCTCTGTAAGCCTCCTAGTAATCACAGAGCCAAAGCCTATAGCAGATGAACAGGAGAGAGAGAAGAGAATCAAGGCGTAGCCCTGTGGAAAATCATCCGTTCACAAGGGAGGGCACCAAGAGAGAAAGTAAGTAACAGGAAACTATGAGCATCGGAAAGCAATGAATAAGACGACATCAATAAGTCCTTACTTATTAATTGCTTGAAATGTGAAAGGACTGAATTTTTCAATCAAAAGGCATAAAGTGCCCGAATGGGTTTAGAAGCATGAGACCAAATCACAGTCTGCCCTTGAGATACTCGCTGCGGCTTCGAGGACACACAGAGGCTCCAAGGGAAGGGATGGGAAAAGACGTACTGTGCAAAGTCAAAGCCGAGGGTGGGGGGGCAGCCGCACCTCTGTCAGGCCAAATAGACCCAAACTCAAAGCTGTAATAAGACGGAGAAGATTATTACATAATGATGAAGGGGTCACTGCCTCAAGAGGATAAAATAATTGTAACTATGCATCCGGCGTCGGAGCCCCTGGATATGTTAAACAAATACCAACAGAGTTGAAGGGAGAAATAGACAGTAACAGGAGGGGAATTAAGTACCTGACTATTACCAACGGACAGACAGAAAATCAACAGAGAAACACTGGAATTGAACCACACTTTAGAACAAACGGACCTAACAGACACATACAGAGCATTCTCTCCAACAGCAGAATGCACACTGCTGTTGAGTGCTCACTGAAAACTCTCCAGGATAGATTGTGTGTTAGGGCACAAAAAATGGTCTCAGCAAATTTAAGACTAAAATCATACCAAGTATCTTTTCTGAGCGCAATAATTAGAAATCATTAAGAGGAGGGAAGCTGGATTTTTACAAATGAGTTGGAAATAACATACTCCTGAGTCAAAGAAGAAATCAAAACAGAAATAAAAATATTGTGAAGCAAAAGCAGAAACACAGCATATTAAAACATATTAAATGCAACAAATACAGTTTTAGGAGCCAAGTTTATAAGTGTTAAATGCTTATGTAAACAGAAAAGAAAGATCTCAAATAAACAACCTAACTTTGGACTTGAATGAAATACAAAAAGAACAAACTAAGCCCAAAGTTAGCAGGAGGAAGGAAATAACAAAGATCAGAGCAGAAATAAATGAAGAGAATGAGGTCAGGAAAATAGTAGAAAATATCAACAAAACTAAGAACTGGCTTTTTAAAAAAGATAAATAAAATTGACAAACTTTTATCTAGACTAAGAAAGAAAAGAGAGAAGACTCGAATAAATCAGAAATGGAAGTGGAGACCTCACATTTAATACCACAGAAATACAAAGGATCATAAGAATGTACTGAAAACAACTATATGCCCAAAATTGAACAACCTGGAAGAAAAGGAGAATATTCTAGAAAGATACAACCTACCATGACTGACTCATGAACAACTAGAAAATCTGAACAGACTGAAATAAGGAAGGAGATTGAATCAGTAATCAGAAATCTTCCAACAAAGAAAAGCCCAAGCCCAGACAGTTTCCCTGGTGAATTCTACCAAACATTTAAAGATTTCACTCTAATCTTCAAACTCAGAAAATTAAAGAAGAGGAAACACTTCCAAACTCATGATATAGAGCCAACATTACAATGATAGCAAAGCCAGATAACGATGGTACAATGTAAGAAAACACTTGAAGATAAGGCTCATATCCCTGAAAACATAGGAGCAAATAATCTCAACAAAATATTAGCAAACTAAATTCAACCTACAATTAAAGGATCATACATCATGATCCAGTGGGATTATCCCTGGGATGCAAGGATGATTCAATATGCACAAATCAATAAATGCGACCCACAGTATTAACAACATGAAGGACAAGAATCCTGTGGTCATCTCAGCAGATACAGAAAAAGCATTTGACAAAATTCAACATCTTTTCATGATAAAAACTTTCAACAAATTGGGTGTAGAAGGAACGTACCTTGACATAGTAAAGGCCACATGTGACCAGCCTACAGTTTGCATCATAGTCAACAGTGAAAGGACGAAAGCTTTTCCTCTGAGATCGGGAACAAGACAGATGCCCACACTCACCACTTCCGTGTATCACGGCACCGGGACTTTTAGTCTCCGCGTCTAGGTGGGAAAAGGAAATAGGGAACCAAATTAGAAAGAAAGAAGTAAAATTGTCTCTGTTTGCAGATGACATGAACTTATATTTAGAAAATTCTAAAGACTCCACCGAAAAAACTATTAGATCGGGGCACCTCGGTGTCTCAGTTGGTTAAGCGCTGACTTCAGCTCAGGTCATGATCTTACAGTTCGTGGGTTCAAGCCCCACGTCGGGCGGGCTCTGTGCTGACAGCTCAGAGCCTGGAGCCTGTTTCAGATTCTGTGTCTCCCTCTCTCTCTGACCCTCCCCTGCTCATGCTGTCTCTCTTTCTCCCTCTCTCTCTCAGAAATAAATAAAACATTAAGAAAAAAAACCTATTAGATCTAGTCAACAGGTTCAGTACAGTTACAGAATACAAAATCAACATTGAGAAATCAGTTGTGTTTGTATACACTGAAATGAAATACCTAAATGAGAAAAATGTTAAATTATCCCATTTTTAATAGCATCTAAATGAACAAAATACCTAGGAATAAATTTAACCAAGAGATGAAAGATCTGTACACTGAAAACTATGACTTTGAAAAAAGAAATTGAAGAAAAAACAAAAGGAAAAATATCCTGTCTTCATGGGAGAGTTAATATTGTTTATTTTTTGAAGTTTATTTATTTATTTTGAGAGAGACAGCATGAGTGGGGGAAGGACAAAGAGAGGGAGACAGACTCCCACGCAGGCTGTGCACTGTCTGCATGGAACCCCGTGTGGGGGCTCAAACCCACGACACCGGGAGATCGTGACCTGATGAAACCAAGAGTTGGATTCCTTACTGAGCTACATGGATGCTGCAAGAGTTAATATTGTTTAGGGGCACCTGGGTGGCTTAGTCGGTTAAGCGTCCGACTTTCGCTTGGGTCATGATCTCGTGGTTCGTGGGTTCGAGCCCCGCGTCGGGCTCTGTGCTGACTGCCAGATCAGAGCCTGGAGCCTGTTTCGGAGTCTGTGACTCCCTCTCTCTCTGACCCTCCCCTGCTCACGCTGTCTCTCTCTCTCTCTCTCCTAGAAATAAATAAAAATATTTAAAAAAAAAAGAGTTAATATTGTTTAAAATGTTTGTATTACCCAAAGCTATCTGTAGATTCAGTGCAATCCCTATCAAAGTTCCAATGGCGTTTTTCACGGCATTCTTAAAATTCACACGCGACCACAATAGAGCAATCCTGAGAAAGAACAAAACTGGAGGCATCATACTTGCTGATTTCAAACTATATCACAAAGCTAAGTAATCAAAACTTACTTATGATACTGGCATAAAAACAGGCACATAGACCCATGTGAACAGAACAGAGAGCCTAGAAATAAACCCACACGTATATGGTCAACTAATTTCCATGGTGGGAGCAAATAGAGAGATAGTCTCTTCAATAAATATTGTTGGAAAAACCAGATAATCACAGAATGAGACTGAACACCTATCTTATATGACTCAAAAAAACTAACTTGAAATGGATTAAAGACTTAAACATGTGACCTGAAACAATAGATCTCCTAGAAGAAAATGGGAAAATCTGACATTTATCTTGGCAACATTATTTGGATATGACACTGAAATTGCAAGCAACCAAAACAAAAATCATCAAATAGGACTTTTTCAAACTAAAAGCTTCTGCACACAAAGGAAATAATCAACAAAATGAAAAGGCAACTTCTGAAATGGCAACAATATTCTCAAACCATGTATCTGGTAAGGACTTAATATATAACTCAATAGAAAAATGAATAGTCCAATTAAAATATGGGCAGAGAACCTGAATAGACTGTTTTTTCAAAGAGACATCCAGATGGCTAACAGGTAGTGCTCAGCATCACACTAATCATTGAAAAAATACAAATCAAAACCACAGTGGGCCACCACTTCACACCTGTGAAGTTATCAAAAGGACAAGAGATAACAGGTGTTGGTGAGGATGTGACGTGAAGGGAATCCCCACGCACTGTTGGTGGGAATGTAAACTGGTGCAGCCACCGTGGAAAACGAAGGAAACAAAGTCATGATATCGAAGAGATGTCTGTACCCCTGTGTTCATTGCGCCTTTGTTCATGATAGCCAAGCTATAGAAACAACGGAGTGTCTGTCTATGGATGAATCGATAAAGAATCTGGGGTGTGTGTGTGTGTGTGTGTGTGTGTGTGTGTGTGTGCGTGCAATGGAATATTATTCAGCTACGAGAGAAAGGAAATCCTGCCATTTGTGACAACATGGATGAAACTTCAAGGCGTTTTGACGTGTGAAGGAAGTCGAGAAAGACAAACACAGTATGATCTTACATGTGGAATCTAAAAAAGCTGAACTTAAAAAAAGTAAACAGGTGAATGTGTAAAAGCAGAGAGCGTGGCGAAGATTGCCATGGGCTGGGGGTGGTGCAATTCGGGGGACACACACTCCCAGCTGTAAGATAAATTCCGAGGATCTAGTGTGCAGCGCCAGTGCTTCCTAGTGCGGCATCTTACACTTGGCATCTGCTAAGAGTGAGGATCTTCAGTGTTCTCTCCACACACACACACACACACACACACACACACACACACAGTAATTATGGGAGGTCATAGAGGTGTTAACCATCTCGCACTACAAATGTGTATCAACTCATGCCATTTTACACCTTAAACCTACACAATTCTACGTATACATCAATTATATCTCAATAACGCTGAAAAAAGGAAATCCTCCACAATATTTCTTTCCAATTTTTATTCCAATTTTTAAAATGACTGTGTGAGATTACATAGATGAACTTATACATGGAATTTTATACATTTTGAGCACTTTCCATGTTAACAAAAATTTAGATGCCATCCATTCTCACATTGTACAAGCATCATAAGTCATTTAATAATTACTCTACTATTGAGGACACATGTAGTGTCCAATTTTTCTCTCAAAGTAGGCACATTATAGACACTTAAGTAAGTTCCCTTGAGGGAAGCTCAGACAACACAGATCTAGAACTTGTATAGAATTTCACGCACCAGAATGTCATTCTGGACCCTTACTTTTAATAGACAGCTAGTTTATAAAATACATACTATAGAGCAACGAAATTTAGTATTCTAACAAAATACTCATCTATATGAATTTTGATAGTTCCTTTAAAAATAGAGCGTAGAGGTGCACCTGGGTGGCTTAGTCGGTTAAGCGTCTGACTTTCGCTTAGGTCATGATCTCGCGATTCGTGGGTTCGAGCCCCGCGTCGGGCTCTGTGCTGACTGCCAGCTCGGAGCCTGGAGACTGTTTCAGTCTGTGACTCCCTCTCTCTGACCCTCCCCTGCTCGCGCTGTCTCTCTCTCTCTAAAAATAAATAAAACATTAAAAAAAAAATTTAAAAATAGAGTGTAGAGCATGGCACAATGTATAAAGAAGCTGAACCACTTTGTTGTGCACCTGAAACTGATGTAACATTGTGTGTCAGCTATACTCAAAAGGTTAAAGAGAATAATAGTTTTTTTAATGTTTTATTTCTGAGAGAGGGAGAGAGAGAGAGAGAGAGAGAGAATGAGCAGGGGAGGGTCAGAGAGAGAGGGTGACACAGAATCTGAAGCAGGATCCAGGCTCTGAGCTGCCAGCACAGAGCCTGACGCAGGGCTTGAACCCACAACTGTGAGATCATGACCTGAGCCGATGTCGGACGCTTAACTGACTGAGCCACCCAGGCGCCCCAGGAGAATAATAGTTTGAGTAGATACTTTTTCTTTTTTTTTTTGTAAGGAAATTTAAAAAAAATTTTTTTTTACTGTTTTATTTATTTCTAGGAGAGAGAGAGACAGCGTGAGCAGGGGAGGGTCAGAGAGAGAGGGAGTCACAGACTGAAACGGGCTCCAGGCTCTGAGCTGGCAGTCAGCACAGAGCCCGACGCGGGGCTCGAACCCACGAACCGCGAGATCATGACCTAAGCGAAAGTCGGTCACTTAACCGACTAAGCCACCCAGGCGCCCTGAGTAGATACTTTTTCTTAAGTTGGAGGTCAATTCCTTTCTATTTCTATGGGTCAGTCGTGCACGTAAGCTGTTTCACGGTCAAAATACTGAGAGTGAGGAAGCCAGTGTTGCCGCTGTGTGGGGAAGGTACATATTGGCTGTGCTGTCACATCTCCCCATTTTGGTGGCCACAGGGGCAGTTGGAATAAAACATGCCTGTGTGCAGGTGCACGCATGAGTCTCCTACCATGTGACGTGATCCTTTTTTATCCTAATATTCAAGAGAGGTCAAGGATGTGAGTTACAAGAACATGGTCAGGGTGTGAAGGTTTACATACAAGGTACTTGTCTGAGTTTGGGCGTCTGTGAAAAAAAAAGATATTGTGAGAAATCAGTTGAAATACTTTAAATCTTTATTACTGGACAAGTAAAAAAATAGCTGATAATTTATTACTCGTTAAACACTCAGCATTAAATCAAGGATGAATTTCATTTATTTCATAAGACCAGTATGAACGGGAAGAACAGGGAGGAGGTAAAGGTGCCCCAGATTCGCTTCTTTGAGGCGCTAACAACGTTGATGTTGCCGTGTTTCACCCTTCCCACCGCGGCGTGGCCCTCCCCTGCTGAGGGCGTTGTCTGAGGTCTGTCCACGCTGCAGCCACAGAGTGAACTGCACGTGTCTAAAACGGAAAGACGTTTCCTCCAAAGATATTGTCCCTAAGTATCTGGATACGTTGTAGATATTCCCCTTTTTATGTGCCTCTCAGGGTTTCAGTTCATATCAGCAAACACAACTGTGAGAAATTCTCTACTCGTAGGAAAGTCACTGAAGTTCGTTTGAGCTGGCTTAGCCGCGCCTCGCTGCCCTGGGAACGGCCTTCTTCAGTTCCCCCCGATGACGCTTCCTGGAAGCCCACCTGGAGAGAGCTTTGTCCTGCTGCTGGGATGGCGGTGTGGCTGCCTGCGGGACTGTTGCTCGGGCGGCCATGACGAATCACAGGGTGGGGCATCCCAACGACAGACGGTCACTGTGACACGTCCTGGAGGCTGGATCCGGGTGCGGGCAGAGCCCCTGACCCCCCGTGGACGTCCAGGTGCCATCTCCTCCCTGCTCCTCACGTGGTCGACCCTCTGTGCCTGTACATGCGTGTCCTGATCGCCTCTTACAAGGACGCGGGTCAGATTGGATTAGGGCCCATCGCAGTGACCTCACTTTCCCTATTCACCTCTTCCAAGACTCCATCGCTAAGTATGGCCCCATTCTGAGTCCACATGTGAACTTCACGATTCAGCCCGTGGCAGGTATGAAGAGCTTCAGAGTCAGAGCCAGGCGTTAGCTAGTGGTACTTTACCTCTTTTCGTCCTGGTTTTCTTCTCTGAAAAGTGGGAATAACATTATCTCCTTCATAGATTATGTGAGGATAAGTCAGACTGTATCCACAACGCCAAGTTCTGTTCTTGACACGGAGGGGGTGAGTGCTCGGTAAATCTTGGTCCCTTGACCTACGTTCCTTTTTTCTCACCGCTTTCTCCCAACGTCCATCTACTGCCTTCCCATTTATCCTGAGATTTTAGTTTCAGGAGCTCAGCCACAGCTTCGTAATCTGCAGACACACCTCCCACGGGCCTGTGTCCAACTCTGCATTCGTTCTTTCATCTGCGCGTTCAGAGGGCAGCTGTGTGTCTCTTTTTATTTATTTGGGTTTTTAAAATTTTTAAATATTTTTGAGAGAGACAGAGCACGAGTGGGGGAGGGGCAGAGAGAGAGGGAGACACAGAATTTGAAGCAGCTCCAGGCTCTGAGCCGTCAGCACAGAGCCTGAAGTTAACTGACTGAGCCACCCAGCGCCCCAAGATGATTGTTGTAAAGTCTTTGTGGAATAAATTTCATGTCTGAGCTTTCTCAGGGAGAGTGAATTTTGTTCCTTTGAATGAGCCGTGTTTTCCTGTTTCTTTGTATGCCTTATGATTTTTCGTTGTTGTTGCTGAGAATTGAGTGTTTGATTTTATTTACTTTAAAACGTTTATTTTTGAAAGACAGAGCGAGCACCAGTGGGAGAGGGACACACGGAATCTGAAGCAGGCAAGGTTTCGAGCTGTCAGCACAGGGCCCGACGTGGGGCTCATACCCAGGAGCCATGAGATCATGACCTGAGCCACCCAGCATCTGACTCTTGATCTTACCTCAGCTCATGATCCCAGAGTCGTGGCATTGAGCCTGTGTCAGACTCCGCACTGGGAGTGGGGAGCCTGTTTGGGATCCTCTTTCCCTCTGCCCCTCTCCTCTGCTCACACACTCTCTCTCAAATGAAACAAAAATTTTTAAAAAGCAAACAAAACATTTCTTCTAAATTGCTACTCAAAACATAGTGCAAGGACGGGAAGGTGTCAGAGGATTTCACTTATGGCATGAAGAAATACGGTGGGCTAAAAAAGCCAGTAAATCTCTTCGTGTTTCCAATGGAAAAGTATTTTAAGAACCAGGCATAATAACCCTTGTAAATTGTCTCAGTTAACCGCTCATCATCAAGCTTGTGAGGCATCTCATCAGGAGCAATTTCAGCCCTAAGAGCATGTGAACACAGATCTCTGACAGATCTCGACCGAGCGTGTTTCCTTCCTGGTGCAGCAGGTGGGAGAGAGGAAAGGAGCCGGCGTTATGGCCGCCACCCCTGGTTTCCGCTTCATGATCAGAGATAAGATTCTATCCGAGAGCTTATTTGTCTCGGCCTCAGAAGAGAAGACTCGAGGTTGGCTCTGAGTGTACTTGGTTCACCTGCTGAAGAGAAGGCTGGTCGGCCGGGTTCCAGGGAGCGTGAGCCCCGCGTGGCGCCCGTGCGGCCGTGACCACAGGGGGGTCGTCAGGGGGCTCCCCGTGGAGAGAGGCATGGATGACCCTCTCCTCCCGAGGAGAAGCCACTTCTCGAGTTCTGTCCACGTGGGCCAGGAGCTTTGGGAGGAACTCGAATCCCTTACTTCTTCAGGGTGTGAACTGTCACCGTGTCCTGGTGAGGCCCCTGCTGCAGTTTGACGGGTGTCCCGTGTCCTTCGCTGCTGAGATGCTGGGAAGCTTCTTGCCACATGGGCCTCGCATGCCCCGTGGCATCGGCTCGCTGCTGAGCTGCCGGCGCTTGATCGGTGCTCCAGGCAGCCAGGAGTGATCAGAAGCAGCTTGCGGCTGGTTTACAAGGTCCTTATTCCGTGTTTGTCCGACTCAGGGGGTCTTTGCTGAGTTCCTGGGATGGCAAGGAGAACGAGGCTGTGAGCAGGGCCTACAGTCAGCGCAGACGGCAGCGCCCCGCACGCGCAGTCACGCGGGTGACAGTCACCTTACAGGCATCGCGGCCAGGGCACGTTTTATGACAGTTTCCCAGAAACCCTCAGTGAAGGGTCTTGTTCTTTTCAAAGCAGGTCATTGCAGCCTTTCTCTGCGCCATGCAGGCGGTGTCCCGGGGAAAACCCTGTCCCGCTGAGCCCCCCTCGCCCCGTCCGTGCCCTGGAGATCCCTCCTTCCCACGTTGGGGCGGCGGCCAACGTGCTCACTCTCTCTGTCTTGGGACTTCTGGAGTCTAGATCTTGAGGGGAGAAGCCCGGGCTGGTGTTCCGGAGACCCGGGGCGCGTCCGACAGCCGCAGCCAGCTTCGGGCCCAGGAGCGGGCGTTTGAGTCCACGTAGCCACAGAGCAGCCGGGTGTCCGCACCGCTGGACGTGGCCCCGTGAGCTGTGCGGTTACTGCACCGGTGGCCGGGCAGCGTCACGTTCGGCCGCCCTTTCCTGCCTGGCAGCTAACGGGGCTGGGGCCGGACCCCCACACGGGGCCCTTCGGCGGGGCTTCAGGTCCGCTTGGAAAACCCACTCTGGCCAAACATGCGCTCATGTGACGCTTCTAGAGTAAATAAAAACGATCCGCCATTTGGAGAAGTTGAGAATTTATCATATTCGAATACAGGAAAGTATATAATACGTCACACTCATCGCACTGCAGGGCTCTCTGGTCCTGCCTGGCGCGGCGGGCCAGGCATTCGCTTTGAGTTCTTATTCATTTAGGGAACTTTTAATCTTTCTAAACTTCTACTTTTTGTTTGTGTATTTGTTTGACCATTAGGCTTGCTAGTCGCTTTTTGGATTCTTTTGCTTTTTTTTTTTTTAACGCTTATTTATTTTTGAGACAGAGAGAGACAGCATGAGCAGGGGAGGGTCAGAGAGGGAGACACAGGATCTGAAGCAGCTCCAGGCTCCGAGCTGTCAGCACAGAGCCCGACGCGGGGCTCGAACTTATGAATCGTGAGATCATGACCTGAGCTGAGGTCGGACGCTTAACCGGCTGAGCCCCCAGGCGCCCCAGGATTCTTTTGCTTCTAACTGAAGATGTTTTCTGCACGTCTGCTAGGATCCCCCCCGCCCCGCCGCCCCAAAACGGTCAAACGTTTTCATCCCACCGTGGCCCCTCTGAAGGTTCTGTTGTGTTTCAGAGGCTTCCTGCTCCGCATCTTGCCTGAGCTCTGGCGTCAGGAGCAAGTGCCTTGCTGAGTCGGTGGCCCCGCTTTGCTTCTGCATCTGCGGGGTGGGGGGCGGGTGGCTGCCGTGAGAGACAGAGCTGTGCCGGCAGCTCGCGGGGCCTCGCGGGTTTGGAGCGACCCCAGGGCCCACCCGCCGATGGTCTGTCTCCTCCGGGTGCCTTCCGGAAGCGCAGTGCTGTTCCACGCTTGTCCTGGGAACGCCCCTGGCTAATGTGCACACTTAGAGCCGAGTTACCAGGCACACCCTTCCCATGTGTGATGTTGCTTTTTCTTTCAACGTAAGTTAAAATTTGCCCTTTTGACAAGAAGATCATACAGAACCCGTTTCCACAGCAGCGGCAGGAGGAGACGAAGGCTGACGGGCATGCTGCAAAGGCACCGTGGCAACACAGGGACCCAGGAGGGGCCGGCGAGGGGCAGGCGGCACCCGTGGGCAAGGACAAAGCCCAGGGGTCACGGGCCCTCATGCTCCAATCTCTTGCGTTTTTGTTTGGAGAAAAGGGCTGTCAGGGATGTTGTGTTAATGTGCACGTGTTTCCAGGAGACGCACACTTTCCCGGGGGTCTGACTGCAGACATTCAGGTCCGCAGCTGGCAGCTGCCTGACAGGGGGCTCGGGACCAGCCCCTGGGGCCTCGGAGGGGCTGGGCGCATGGGCAGCTTTGCCGGATGGGGCCCTGTGGCGAAGCCCAGACGCGGCCAGGAGGGAAGGGCTGCAGACGTGAAGCCTGTAAGGTGGCCAGGGCTGGGCAGCAGGAAGGCCCCGGGACACTGACACGCGCCCAGTTGAGGCTCCTCCGTGGCCCCTCCGCGGAGTGTCCGCTGTAACACGCCCGCCGCCTCCCGCAAGCCCGTCCACCCTCTCGGCGCCTCCGAAGGAGAACCCGAGCTGCCTCCTCCCCTCCCTCGGCCACTAGATTTCTAAACATAGGGGCAACGTGCCAGCATGTTTTTCTTTAAGCTTCTGGAATCTGGATTTAAAAACAAATTTGTTAAAGGGTAACAATTTTCTTTACTTAACTGAAGATTTTACATGGAAAGCTTTCATTAAGGTAGAATCTCAGCTACAAAATTTTGATTAGGCTAGAAATTTAAAACGACATCAACACACAAACACCCGTATTGGACCAAATCCCCAGTTTGACAGGAGTGGGCTCTTCTAAGAATGGCCCTTGATGGGGCCCAGCGTGAGCTGCTGGTTTGGGCTGTGAACCGAGTGGCCAGGACCCGGCTTGGCTGAGCCCAGACCCTGCGGTCACTGGCCCTGGAGGAGTCCGAGCTCGCGGGGCCTGGGTGGGGGAGGTCGGAGGACGGCAGGGCCCCCGCCGTTTCCACGTCCGCATCCCCAGGGCTGAGCTCCACGGCTTTAGTGGTAAATGCTTGATAAGCTCACACGGCTCACAGGCTTATCTGTTTCATGAAGTAATACTTCCTCCTTTCCAGAACTCTCTTTTCAGGAAACAACCAGAAATACACATAAGACATAACATACAAGGATTTCACTGTGGATTTATTTATAAGAGCAAAGAAATGGAAGGAAGGAAAAGTGAATTGCTGTGCAAGTGATAAAATCGCATGTAGCATCGCCACCGTCATCAGGGAAATGCAGATCGAACTTGCAGCGAGCTCTCACCTCACACCTGTCAGAGTGATCGTATCAAGAAGGAGGAAGTAACCAGCGTTGTTGAGGATGTGGAGAAAAGGGGACCCTCCTTCCCTGCGAGTGGGAGTGGAGGGGGGGTGTCCCCTGCAGAAAACAGTAATGAGGTGCCTCACAGAGTCAGAAATAAAACCACCACCCAATCTAGCCATTCCCCTTCTGGGCACATGTCCAAAGGAAATGAAAACAGGATCTCAAAAAGAGGTCTATATTCCCATGTGCAACGAAACAGTATTCACAATAGCCAAGAAATAGAGGCAATTTAAATGTCCATCAGGGGTGAATACGGAGGGTGTGGCACATGCATACAATTACTCAGCAATAAGGAATAAGGAAATCCTGCCTTTTGCACGAGGTGATGGACTTGAGGGCGTTACACTAGGTGAAAAAAGTGAGACAAAGATACCTGCATGCTATCACTCATTTATGGAATCTAAAAAAAAAAAAGCGAAATTATAGAAAAAGTACTAGGGGGGCGCCTGGGGGGCTCAGTTGGTTGAGCATCAGACTTTGGCTCAGGTCAAGATCTCACGGTTCGTGGGTTCGAGCCCCGTGTCGGGCTCTGTGCTGACAGCTCGGAGCCTGGAGCTGCTTCACATTCTGTGTCTCCCTCTCTCTCGACCCCTCCTCTGCTCCCACTGTCTCTCTCTCTGTATCTGTCTCATCTCTCTCAAAAATAAGCATTAAAAAATGTTTAAAAAAAAAAGAAACAGTAGAAAAGTGGTCGCGGGGCTCAGGGGTGGGGGAAATACAGAGGTTGGTGAGAGGATGCAGTCTTTCAGCTGTAGGATGAGTGAGGCCTAGGGTCCCGTGCAGCACGTGGTGGCTGGCTGGTAACACCGTGCTGGGTAATTGAAGCTGGCTGAGAGGGTAAAACCTAATATTCTCTCACACACAAAAAGGTAAACAGGCGAGGTCATGGATGTGTTTATTAACTCGATGGGGAGACCCTTTCACAATGCATAGGGAGCAAATCATTGTGATATACACTAAATATCTTACATTTTCACATTTCTGCTGAACCTCAATAAAGCTAAATTTTTTTAAAAAATCATATGTTGTACAAAACCATGTAATGAGCTCAACAAATATTCACAGTATAAGTTTAGGCTCTATTTGGTCTTGGTTACGTTTAAATGTCAGTATTTACCCAGAAGATCAAGCTTGCTTTTCCCTCAAAATGTAAAAATCTTTATATTTTATTAGGAAAGTAGTGCATTGCTATAAAATTTTAAGTAATTTGTACAATTATATAAATGTATAAATTATAGACATAAATATATGAATGGCGTGACCTCTTCTGCCCGGATGTAACGAGTTGCAGATCACTTCATGCGCGGCTGGAATACAGGAGCCGGACATATCACTCGCCATAAGGCGGGGGTCCTGAAGAGAAGGTTGATCTTTAAAATGTTTTCTTTTTAAAATTATTTTTAAGGGGCCCCTGGGTGGCTTAGTCGGTTAAGCGACCGACTTTTGCTTAGGTCATGATCTCGCGGTTTGTGGGTTCGAGCCCCGTGTCGGGCTCTGTGCTGACTGCCAGCTCAGAGCCTGGAGCCTGTTTCAGTCTGTGACTCCCTCTCTCTCTGACCCTCCCCTGCTCACGCTGTCTCTCTCTCTCTCCTAGAAATAAATAAAAATATAAAAAAAATTATTTTTAAGTTTTATTTTGAAAAATATATGTTGACGGTCTGAAGTAGGAATATTGTATTTGTGTATTTCATTGATTGTCTGAGTATTTAATGATATTTACTAAACTCATTAGAAAGGACCCGATAGAAATGTCCAGGCCTTTATTTTTAAAGTTTTTTTTAAAAATTTTTTAAATGTTTTATTTATTTCTAGGAGAGAGAGAGAGAGACAGCGTGAGCAGGGGAGGGTCAGAGAGAGAGGGAGACACAGACTCTGAAACAGGCTCCAGGCTCTGAGCTGGCAGTCAACACAGAGCCCGACGCGGGGCTGAACCCACGAACCGCGAGATCATGACCTGAGCCGAAGTCAGACGCTTAACTGACTAAGCCACCCAGGCGCCCCTTTTTAAGTTTTTTTTTTTAATGTTTATTTATTTTTGACGGAGAGAAAGACAGAGCAGAAGCAGGAGACAGGCAGACAGAGAGGGAGACACAGAATCCGAAGCATCTCCCAGCTCCGAGCTGTCAGCACAGAGCCCGACGCGGGGCTCACACTCGGGGATCAGATGCTTAACCAACTGAGCCATCCCGGTGCCCCAGAAATGCCCAGCACTTTAAAAACCATTTGGGGAGATGTGGGTTTCTTCTGTCATACGTTACTGTGGTCCCACCTGGAACGCCGTTTTTGCTGATAAACACAAGTATGTATTTCTGTTCCGTCTTTCTTCATGACCCCGAGCACCTGGTCTACTGGGCATTTTCACGGGCCACCCTGTGACGGCCTAGCTCTGCAGCCCTTTAGCCCTAAGAACTGCCAGTGCAAAGTAAACAAACCAGGAGCCTGAGCAGCCCTGCTAGTTTTTTGTATTTCTGTCTTTATCTCTTCTTATTCATTTATTTATTAAAGATTTTATTTTTAAGTAATCTCTGCACACAGTGTGGGGCTCACACTCACAATCAGAGCCGCACACTCCACCACCTGAGTCAGCCGGGTGCCCCTTCATCTCTTTCTATTTACACAAAATGCCATCTCATCATTTAATAGTATTAGGAATAAAATGCTTACAAGAAATTTATCTCTGACCGCACTGAAAATGCATTTTCCTTTTTTGGTAATAAGGTGATTATGCTCCTTAAGTGGAAGATGGGAGATTAGTTCCAGGCTCAGTAAAGTTTGTCAGTCAAGGCAGCCTCCTCCAGCCCACCAGCTCTGCTCTGCACACAGCCTGAGGGCCTCCCCACGGAGACGCGTGTCTGCTCAGGCCGTTAGGAAGAACCACGTACAATTATCGATGAAAAGGGGAATTCGAATATAGATGTCGTCTGGTGACATAACCTCCGATAAAGGAATGTCTGCGTAGTGGCTTATACACCCAGAGAATATGCATGTCCATCTACTCTGTACCAGCCCTTAATAGCTGTGGGGCCACGATTTATAAAACCTGCTGCGCATTATTTCCAGAATTCCCTTCCTGGCTCTCTCTCTTTTTTTAAAATTTTAGGTAATGACTTTGGATTCAGACTGAAGAAAATCCATGTTCTTTTTTTGTGGAAAAAGGAATCATACCTGAGTGTCGCTAAATTTACACAGGTTTCTCACAGCAAGGTGGAACAGAGATTCAGAGACATCATCATATTGTTTTTCTTTATTTAAGGAATGTTAAAAATTGTGAATATTATAGACACGAAACCCCAGAAATGAAAGTAGATGAAATTCACTGGCGTTTTGATGAAAGCCAGGCACAGCTGAACGTTTTCTTTCTCCTGCAAGCGCGCAGGCGGGTATGCGGTCACGGACGTTGCTGGTGCTTCCCACCCGGCTCGGTTACTCTGAGATATGCATCTTGAAGACATTGACCATAGGACTTTCTCGGATCACAGATGAAACTAAAGTTCCCATTGTTATTCATTTATTTAAGAAAGGACAGGAAGACATTGGCTAACTCACAAGATGTTTAAATACGAGCTCCCCACCCCCCCCAGCCGTGGCCCATTTGATTGGAATTCGTGATCAGGTGTGAAGACAGACCTCCCTCTAAGCCTCTGCTGAGGTTACTGCGCAGAGAAAAAAAAGAGTTACCCCCCACTTCCTGCCGCGGCACCAGGAGGAAGGCCGCTGGCTTGGCTTTGGCAGACGTGGAATGTGACGTGAAAAATGGGGAAGGGTAGTTGATGCGTCTGGTGTCTGGCTAAGCTTTCCTGCTGAAGGGAAGGGAAACGGGAAAGACCACGTTTAGGGACACAAAATACCATGCGCTAAAGATGTGAAGCAGTGGGGACCCTGGGGTCGGTTACTGGGTGAAAACCCAACGCTACCGGATGCCAGAGCCATTTCGGTCCCGTGGCCCTGCCCCCGCGTCTCCACCTGGGGGGACGTCCTGTCAGGGGCATGTGCGTGTCAAGGTGGACTCGCTCCTGCTGAAGGCCTGGGGCTGCTGGGGGAGATGCCTCAGTGCCGAGCCGAGCGGAGGGAGGTCAGGGGAGACAGGCTGCCCTGAGAGCCACTGGCCAGGATTTGCTCCACTGAGCGGCCTTGACCTTGGTGGGTTCTCGGAAGCCTTTCGGGAATACCAACACTGATCTTACACAAATGATTTCAGGAAACGGAAAGAGAAGAAACAGCCCCAACCTGCTGCACAAGCCTGGCACAACCTTGGCATAGAAACCAGAAGACGGCTTCCCCGGAAAGGAGAAGTGCATGCCAGTGTGGTTCCGGAGCCTGGACGTAGGCATCCTGGACAAAATATCGGGGAACCAAAATCAGTAAAACAAGAAGGAAAGACACCTCATCACCAAGACAGATGTATTCCAGGAAGAGATTAGCATTACAAGATCAATCAAAATAGTTCATCATATTCACACATTAAATGAGAAAAATAATATGGCCACCTCAGTAGACTTACAAAAAGCATTTGATGAAGTTGAACATGCCCGCCTAATTTAAAAAGCAACTCTTAGCAAACTGAGACTAATCAGAAACCTATTTAGTCTGATACAAGATAGCAAGACGGCCTGCAGCAAACACTGGATCCAAAGGAGAAATGTAGCAAATAGGCCTGAGAGCTAAAAACCAGATGAGTGTCAGCTCATGTCACCTCAGAGGCCTTGGCCGGTGCAATCAGGACTAAAAAGACATGAAGGATGGGGGCGCCTGGGGGGCTCAGTTGGTTGGGCGTCCGACTTTGGCTCCGGTCATATCTCACAGTTCGTGGGTCCGAGCCCTGCGCCAGGCTCTGTGCTGACTGCCAGCCCAGAGCCTGGAGCCTGTTTCAGAGTCTGTATCTCCCTCTCTCTCCGACCCTCCCCTGCTCACGTCGTGTCTTTCTTTCTCTCTCAGAAATAAATAAAATACCCCAGTGTTCATAGCAGCACTCTCAACAATAGCCAAAACATGGAAAGAGCCTAAGTGTCCATCAGCGGACGAATGGATCAAGAAGATGTGGTTTATTGGGGTGCCTGGGTGGCTTAGTCGGTTAAGCGTCCGACTTTCGCTTGGGTCATGATCTCGCGGTTCGTGGGTTCGAGCCCCGCGTCGGGCTCTGTGCTGGCTGCCAGCTCGGAGCCTGGAGCCTGTTTCAGTCTGTGACTCCCTCTCTCTCTGACCCTCCCCTGCTCACGCTGTCTCTCTCTCTCTCTCCTAGAAATAAACAAAAACAAACAAACAAAAAAAAAGATGTGGTTTATCTATACCATGGAATACTACATGGCAATGAGAAACAATGAAATCTGGCCATGTGTAGCAACATGGATGGACCTTGAGGGTGTTATGCTGAGCGAAATAAGTCAGGCAGAGAAGGACAAATACCATATGTGTGCACGTATAGGAGGATTAGGAGGAACTTAACTGAGGACCAAGGGGGAGAAGAAGGGCGGAAATGATGGGGGAAAGGGAGAGAGGCAAACCATGAGAGACTCTTGAATGCTGACAAAAACTGAGGACTGGTGGATGTGGGGGGCAGGGGGGATGGGCATGGAGGAGGGCACTTGTGGGGATGAGCACTGTTATGTGGAAACTAATTTGACAATAAACTTTGTAAAAAAAAAAAAGAAAAAGAAAGAAAATATAAAAAATTTTTTAAAAAAATGTCAAAGACTCAGAAAGATCTAGCAAAAGAGCTTCTCCAGAGAAAATGGCAGGACCTCATCCTGAGAATTTTCTGGAATCCAAGGAGAGTACCTAAGGACCGTCCATGACTGACTAGACTCTGCGCTGTAATGTAAGTCCCTCCCAAACTGACTTAGTGATTTCATGGAGCCTCAGTCGCACTTCCAACAGATTTTTCGTTCGTGCTGATTTTCAGCGTGACTGATGAGCCCCCTGGGATGTGTAGGAATCGCAGAGTGCCATGGGAGCCAGGCTGTCCTTGAGCGAGGGGGGCGACTCGGTGTGTGGAGTGTCAAGTCGCGTCGTGAAGGTGCACAGCCGCACAGGGCGGTACGTGGAGACAGGTGAGCCGATCACTGCAATAGAAAATCTGAAGACAGCTTCACTTGTGCATGACTTATGGTCACGTGATGTGTGGCCGATCGGTGGGGCAAGGAAGGGGTTTTGATACCATTGGGTATTGATGATCTCCAGATTCATTCTGGGCTCATCGGTCTTATTCCACATGATTCAGTAAAGGCTTCTCAAGGTTTCAGTTACCAGGTGTGTAATCTAATTACTCTTAAATCTGTTCTCTCATTTCAAGCGTTCAAGTTTCAAGTGTTCAAGTGTTTCAAGAGTTCTGGACTTACAGCCCTAATGGCTTACTCAAACTTTCAGCCGTGCAAACTCTGTGTGCTTCGAATCTCACTCAGCTTTCTCCCTCCCAAAGCTGCTTCTCTGCTTCTCTCAGGATCCTGGTGATTGGCGCCATCGGTTGTCACAGGAGGGGCCACTGGGATACAAATCGGTTGGCACCAGGGCTTTCATTTTAGGTAACCAACCACGGGGCCAGGACCACAAAATCAGAGGGTGAGGTCTGTGAGGGCAGGTGCGGGGAAACCAGGCCCCCGACTCTGATGAGCAGGGGCAGGCGGTAATGGGGGATGAATTCAGATCAGGTCGGTGAGGCGGTGAGGAGGCCGTGGCCATGACAGCGCCAAGTCAGAAGGCGTCCACGCTCAGGAGCCTCACCTGCCCCGTGGGCTCTCAGCCATGGCTCTGAGGACGGCGGCGTCACCGCGTGGCCTCCCTGACTGTGCCCGGACCCACGTCTCTTGCTTTCGCGTTTGTGGTGCACTCTTCTTGTGTCCACATTTTCATCTTTGGATTTTTGCTCTCATTTCCAAGACTCTACAGAAGACAGTCTCCTTCTCTATGCTGTGTCTGCCTCGTTCAAAGTTCACACATTCTTTATGTCTGTTTATGTGTCTCTTTTCCTTTAGTAAAAGAGACACATAAAAATATTTTGAAGTTAGAGTGGCTTCTGGTTTCCAGAAACACCAGTCTGGATTAGTCCAATTAACTCTCCTGCTAAAAACAATGAAAAATAATATATAACAGAGGTTTACGTGTTTTTCAAAAATTATTTTAAACGTATCAAAAATCTGAAGACATTATGACTTTATAAAAGTCTATAATGACAGCCATAAGCACGTGTATATACTGTGTACACATGAGGGCAAACCCGGCCATCAAAGGTGCTCAGGCCCTGAGAGCATTTGCTACACCCACAGGTGAGTTTTACTTTGGTGAGTTTTTCATTCATATAAGACAGAAGGAACAGGGGCGCCTGGGTGGCTTAGTCGGTTAAGCGTCTGACTTTCGCTTAGGTCATGATCTTGCGGTTCGTGGGTTCGAGACCCGCGTCGGTCTCTGTGCTGACTGCCAGCTCAGAGCCTGGAGCCTGTTTCAGTCTGTGACTCCCTCTCTCTCTGACCCTACCCTGCTCACGCTGTCTCTCTCTCTAATAAATAAAACATTAAAAAAAAAAAAAAAAAGGCAGAAGGAACAGAAGAAGTCAGGCCCAATATTCAAGGCTTTAAAGGAGACATCCAGACCTTAACCTGGGACCCCGCCCCCCCCAAAAGGGCAATCACTCTTAGACTAAGAGTAAACCATATCTAAACCCACTCTATGCCACAACCATGGGTGATTTTAAGGAAGCTGCCTTAGAAGGAAACAGAATAGGTGAAGAAAAAGTCAACAAGAAAATTCTGGGGAGTTTGGGGCCACAGATCAGCAATTTGTATCTGAATACACATGACCCGGAACACAGAAGCCAAGAAAAACAGGCTTATAGAATTTCTTCGAGACGGCTGCAACTGTTAATATCCCCAACATTCTTAGGGACAAAGATGAGTTCTGAGGGAAGACAAATCCATTCTAGATCTTTTGTGATCAACAAACAAAAGTACTTTGCAGTGGCAAAAGCAGGCACTGTTTTTGGGTAGTGACAAGGGAAGTGACGAACAGGATGTCAGAGCAAAACACCAAAGTGAGTGTTCTTGACTCATTCTTGGTAGGATCTCCTCCAAATTGTCCACTTCATCTACATCTTCCTTTTTTTTTTTTTTAAATATTTTTATTTATTTTTAGGAGAGAGAGAGAGACAGTGTGAGCAGGGAGGGTCAGAGAGAGAGTCACAGACTGAAACAGGCTCCAGGCTCTGAGCTGGCAGTCAGCACAGCCACGTGGGCTCGAACCCACGAACCAGCGAGATCATGACCTAAGCGAAAGCCGGACGCTTAACCGACTAAGCCACCCAGGCGCCCCTACATCTTCCTTTTTTTGGGTTAATCTTGCATTTGTGAAAGAAGAATAAAGTAAAAAATGAAGATAAGAGCAGTAATGAAGTAAAATAAAACCAAACATTCAATAGTTAAAAGTCTGCTATTTAGTAACACTAACAAAACTGACAAAACCACTTGTGAAACTGACAAAAAATAGAGGGAAGTTGCAAGTAACCATATAAAACACCAACGGAGAAAGTGAAGACACAAGTAAATGGGGAGATATTCCACGCTCATGGATCGGGAGAGTTAATGTTGTTAAAATGTGTATACTAACCGAAGCAATCTACAGATTCAATGTAGTCTCTATCAAAATATGAACAGAATTTTTCACAGAACTGGAACAAAAAATACTAAACTTTGTTAGAACCACAAAAGACCCCGAAGAGCCAAAGCAATCGTGAGAAAGAAGAACAAAGCTGGAATCATCGCAATCTCAGATCTCAAGTTACATCACAGACGTATAGTACTCACACCAGTGTGGCACTCGTACAAAAATAGACACAGACCAATGGAGCAGAATAGAGAACTCAGAAGCAAACTCACACTTTTATGGTCAATTAATCTACAACAAAGGAAGCAAGAATACATGATGGGAAAGAGATAGTCTCTTCAAGGAATAGTGCTGGGAAAACCGGACACCCACATACCAAAGAATGAAACCGGACCACTTTCTTACACCATACACAAAAATAAAGTAAAAATGGACTATGTGTAAGACCTGAAACCAAAAAAATCCTAGAAGAAAACAGGCACTAATCTCTTTGGCAGTGGCCTTAGCAATATTTTTCTAGATACGTTTTCTCAGACAAGGGAAACAAAGGCAAAAATTAACTAGTGGGACTACACCAAATAAAAAGATTTTACGGGACCAAGGAAACCATCAACAAAACAAAAAGGCAGCCTATGGGGTGGGAGAAGAGATTTGCAAATGATCTATCTGAGAAGCGGTTGATATCCAAACTATATAAAGAACTCCTACAACTCAACACACACACACAAATCTGATTAAAAGATGGGCAGGAAACCTGAACAGACATTTTTTCAAAGACATTCAGATGGCCAACAGACATATAAAAATGTGCTCAACATCACTCATCATGAGGGAAATGCAAATCAAAACCACATTGAGACATCACTTCAAACCTGTCAGAATGACTAAAATCGATAGCACAAGAAACAGCAGGTGTTGAAAGGTTGTGGAGAAAAAGGAACACTCATGCCCAGTGGGTGGGAACGCAAACTGGTGCAGCCACTCTGGGAAACCATATGGAGGTTCCTCAAAAAATAAAAAATAGAATTACCCTATGATCCAGCAATTCTACCACTGGGTATTTGCCCAAAGAAAAACAAAAATATTAATTTGAAAAGACAGATGCATTCCTATGTTTATTGCAGCATTATTTACAGTAGCCATGATATGAAAGCAACCCCAGTGCCCATCAGTAGGTGAGTGGGTAGAGAAGTACGGTGTGTGTATATATATTACCTAGCCATAAAAAAAAAGGAAATCTTGCCATTTGCAACAATATGGATGGACCTTGAGGGTATTATGCTAAGTGAAGTCAGATACAGAGGCAAATGTCATATGATCTCACTTATATGTGGAATTTAAAAAACAAAACACACAATAAAATAGAAAGAGAGTCATAAATACAGAGAACAAATTGGTGGTTGACAGGGGGAGGGTGTGGGAGGTGAGCAAAATAGGTGAAGGGGATTAAACGGTACAAGTGTCCAGTTATAAAGTAATAAGTCATGGAAATGAAAATACAGCACAGGGAACGTAGTCAATAATATTGTAATAACTTTGTATGGTGACTTGCCCTGGTGAGCAGTAAGTCACGTATAGAATTGTTAAATCACTATGCTGTGCATCTGAAACTAATATAATGTTGCACATCAACTATACTTCAGTTGGGAAAAAAAAAGAATATCACTACAGATGCCTCTCACACACAAACATTTTAGAAAGAAGATATTATTAACAACTTTATGCTAATAAATTGGAAAATAGAGGGAAAGTGGACAAATTTGGGGGGAGGTATACCAATATTGACTCAAGAAGAAACAGAACTTCAACAATGTAAAACCCGTAAAGAATTAAATCTGCACTACGTGTGTCCCCTTAGAAGAAAACTCCAGGCCAGCTGGTTTCACTAGATAGTTATTTGATATGTTCAAGGAAGAGAGGATTCCATCCTTACACTCCTCCAGACAACACAAGAAACACTTTGCAGCTTATTTAACGATCTGGTAAAACTTGATCCCAAGGACAGATGCGTAAGGAATCTAAGGACTATTTCTAGGCTCATTTCACTCATGGAAACAGACGTAAAACTTTTCAGAACAGGGTGAAGCCCCACCGAGATACGGTAACGAGATCCCAGGAAATGCTTTGTGTGAAGACACAGGTCCTGTTACCGCCAGGCTCCCGGGGGGCTGCGAGCTGCACACGCGACCCGGCCCCTGCCCTTGTTTTATGTGTGGGCTGTTTTTCATCTTTTATGTTTTCCTGTCTTTTCTCCCCCGCCTCCCCTTTTCCTTTCTGTTTTTGTTAGTCAACCTTTGGCTTAAACGTCAGTGGGGAAAACTCGGATGGCTGTGGTGCCTGGACTTCCCAAGGTTCCTGCAGGTTGGGGTGCAGGGGCCGGTCGCCTACTCCCCACTTCTCGGGGAATCAGCGCTTACCTACAGCGGACCTGGCCGTGCCCGCAGCCCGGGGGGGTTAACACCTTTAATCAGCTCCGAGAAAGGGAAGGAAACAAAAATGACCATGTACGACTTTTAATTTCAGGTTATTTGGGGGGAGTTATTGATGAGTTTTACTATAATAGTAAGCCAAATACAACAACTATGTTAAAAAGATAATAGATTTTGACTAAATCAGCTTTGTCCTAGGAATACAAGGTTGGTTTAACATTTAAGACAATCAGTTAATTGTTTTCCATATTAGTAGGTTAATAAAGGAAAAACATAATAAATGTCAGTAACAGCTTAAAAACTGGCTAAACTAGGGCTTTCTTAATCAGACGAAGAGAAGCTACAAAAGTCCACAACCAACACTGTACTTAACACGTGTTTGAAACCTTCCCTTTCCAAGGCGGGCAAGAAAAGATGCCTCTGCCCCGGGATTGCCCTGCCATGCAGCACCGAGCAGGGTGTCCTGGCTGGTACAGTAAGACAAGAAAAAAATCACAGCTGGTAACTTAAAAAAATATTTTTTAAATTTTACAGAGAGCGAGAGCGCACAAGCAGGGGAGGGGCAGAGGGGCAGAGAGAAAATCTTAGGTTCCATTCCTGGCTCAAGCAGGGGAGGGGCAGAGGAGGTGAGAGAAGATCCTAGGTTCCATGCCTGGCTCAGAGCCCAATATGGGGCTCGATCCCACAACCCTGGGATCATGACCTGAGCCAAATAAAGAGTCAGATGCTCAACTGACTGAGCCCCCTGGGCACCCCAGGACTGGTAACTTTGGAAAGGAAGATAGCAGATTATCATTATTTTCAGATGAAATGATTGTATATATATTAAACAAAAATATTTGCAAATAAATATTAGAATTAATAATACTTAATAAGATATAAATGATAAAAATTATAAATAAAATAATTTTTCAATTATTTCTCTACTTAAGAGCAACAAATAGAAAATATAATTTTAGGGGTGGCTGGGTGGCTCAGTAGGTTAAGCATCCGACTTTCGCTTAGGTCATGATCTGGCGGTTCGTGGGTTCGAGCCCCACGTCGGGCTCTGTGCTGACTGCCAGCTCAGAGCCTGGAGCCTGTTTCAGTCTGTGACTCCATCTCTCTCTGACCCTCCCCTGCTCACGCTGTCTCTCTCTCTCTCTCTCCTAGAAATAAATAAAAAAAAAAAACATTAAAAAAAAAAAGAATGACATGAGGGACCTTTATGAGGAATATTATATAACTTTACTGAAAGACATATTGAAAAATGGAGAGATACACTGTGTTTACAGAACGGAAGTTTCAAAATGCAAGCAGGCCATTTAACTGTGTGTTGACTTCTAGGTTGGGTGCGATCCCACTTGGACTCCCAAGAGTATTTTTGCAGGAGTGACACAGGAGAGAGAATTCAAAGTATAGACAAAAATGCAGGGAAAAGTAGAGCCAAGGCTTGAAGAAGGAGGGGAGGAGAGGCGGGGTAGGGAGAGATGAAGCTCGGTGTGGCAAAGCTGCCTTATCACTGGGTCCATCAGTGCAGGAACAGACCAGTTGATGAGGGGAACAGAAAAGAGCCTGTATGTGCACAGTAACGGTAACACATGGCATAGGGAGCAAGTCAGAACAGCGGGAGAAGATTGCACTATAGTCACCAGGATATCACATCTGAAATCATAGAATATTTAATCATAAATAAGCATAACGATTGAATAACATTAATTATTAATATTTAATAAGCATTAAACAACATTTATTAAAAGATAAGTATTAAATAAAATGTTTAATGATAATAATAAGGTATATTATATTGCTGTATTTTTCTTACGATAGCCCAAATCTGGGAGCAGCCCAAGTGTCACCAGCAGTGGAATGATAGAGTGGGCCAATAAACTCTTGATACATTTACTCAAAGAATATTTACTTAAAGGAAAAGAAAAAATAGACTATATGAAACAATATGGATATATCTATAAACCTACAATTGAATGAATAAAACATATTCATCCAAAACATATAAATTATACTTATGGTATAATTCTATTATATGAAGTTCAAAAGTAAACAAAATTAAACTGTATTTTATAGGGATGCATCCAATGCTGGTCAAGAAAAGCAAAGAAATAATTACAAGTCAGAAGAATGTCCTGGTGAGAATGAGGGCATTGTAGTTAGGAGGGACTTCTGGGAAGTCTATATGTTTAATTTCTTGAGTTGGTTCATAGTTACTTGGCTTTCTAACAATTTGAATGTTACCAATAACATTTATACACATTTCTATATGTTATATTTTGCAATAGAAATGTTTAAAAAGTGATCTAATTAGACTTGCAGTGAAAATCAATTTTCTAACATGGTTGAGAGTTAGTTGGCTTTCCACTTCTTTGTTAAGTGCCAAAACATTTATGCGCATTTCTGTAGATGTTATTTTTCACAGTAAAAGTGTGTAATTGTACAATTAGGCTTCTAATAAAAACTGTAGTCCCCAGAGCTATCTCATCTTACTTCCTAAAGGCAAGCGCAGTCACATTTATGGTGTTTCTTTTGGTGTTTAACTCTATATTTCTAAGTAATAAGCTTATAGTGCTATGTCTTTATTTTTCACTGTTTCATAAAACTACTTATTGACTGCCTACATCCACAGAATGAGGACCTAGCTTTCTTACCTACCTCTTTTTCTCTACGCTTACACACATTAATTTCCTATTCTCTTCCTCCCCAGCGATATTGTTTTTTATGCCAATTTTCAGAATTTACATTATTACAACTGTGTAAATCAAAACAAATCACCAAAATAAATCAATCTCGAACTCTTATCAATGTGTTCATTCTATTAATTTCTTTTTTTTCCTTGGAAACATCCCTTTAGAATTCCTCATTCTTTTTCTCCAGTTTGGACTGGTGTATACATTACCATGCTTATGAAATATTTTTCAGAGACTCTAACTAGCAGCTTCTACACAGCAGCTGATACCAGACTTTCTCTCCACTGACAACAACCACATAATACAGGCTATAGCTCTTTCAGCCATTTAAAAGAGAGCAGCGCAGGAGCAGAGAAACTTACGACGTGAGCCCTCTGTTGCCCGTGATCATTCTGGTTTTCAGCCCGGAAGTGGTCTTGCTGAGTGTAGGAGGAGGGGGAGGCTGAAGCTCAGGTTCTTGAAGTGGTTGGAATTAGAGCGTTAGGGTTTCTGAGAAGAAGGTGCTGCACAGAGAGGTGGTCTAAGAAGTCTGCATGGGGGTTCATTGCGATTCCTTGGCTCAAGGTGGGGCTGCACAGGCAAAGGGAGAAACTCTATGAGGCTGAATTAGAGCTCCTGCCGCAGCCTGAGAGCCAGATGGTGGCGCCAGAAGGCAGGCAATTCTCAGAGATAACGGAGTCCTTAGCCTAGGTACCGGAAAGGCCTTGCTGAAAATTTTGGAATGGAGCTAAAATTTCAGAAAGGTCGAAACTTAAGAATAAATTTCACACTTTCTAGAAAGGGACATATCTTTTTTAAAATTATTTTTTATTTTTTTAGTAAGGGACATATCTTAAACATATGTTTTAAACCAAAACAGTTCCACTCCAAGAAAGGATAAAACAAAGGTTAACAAGATTAAAAGTAAGAAACACTAATTTCACTGCTTGCCTGAACAACTTGAACATCTATGAAGGAAGAAAATATTATTTTCTCTTACTGCAATATGTTGTCCACAATGTCCAGCATACAATAAAAATTACTAGATATGCAAAGAAATGGAATAAAATGAGTCATAGTCAAGGAAAAAACTTAGTTTTTGGAAACTGAACCATGGTTATCAGATGTTGGAATTAGCAAGCAAAGACTTTCAAGCAACTATTATAAGTGTCCATTATATGTTGCAGCTGTTTGAATGTTTATAATGAGTAAACAAATGGGGGATCTTAACAGAAAATGTGCATTATAAAAACAAACCAAAGGGAAATTAGAAGATGGAAAAGTGCAATATATAAAAAGAAAAATTAATAGACTGAGCTTAAGAGTGGATTGTAGATGTTGGAAGGGTTAATTAACGATTCTATCTGAAAAACAGAAAGGAATGATACTGACAAAAATAAGACAGGGAAGAGTCACACGGACCCATAAGAAAGCATCTGTCAGTACAACATAAGTGTAGGAGGAATCCCAACGGAGAGGAGAGCAAAAATGAGCAGGATAAAACAGGTTGGGAGAAGAGCTGAAAATTATCTGAATTTTGTGAAATGCAAAATCGTATAGATCAAAATAGGTCAGAAAACTTTAAGCAAGATAAGCACAAAGAAAACACCACTCAGGCACATCCAATTGTTGAAACCAAGGATAAAGAGAAGATATTGATAGAGAAGATCTTGAAGGAAGATGACAGTTACATACAAGTGGTGACGATAGGAGTGAACCTTAATGTCTTGTCAGAAACAATGGAGGCCAGAAGACAATGGAACAAGAATGTGGTTATTCTGAAAGACTAAAACTGTCAACCTGGAAATTCTAAATCCAGTAAAATTTCAAATATTCAAAATTGAAGATGCTCTAATGATACTTCATTGCCAGCAAAATTGTAATAGTAGTTCTAATGGAAGTTTTTCATGATCCCAGATGGAAATTCAGATCTGTAGGAATGAATAAAGAACATAGAAAATGGTAAATAGAAAAGACTATATACTTTAAATTTTCTTCTAATTTTTAGAAGACATATGACTGGTATAGAAAATATAACTTCACTGTTTTGTGACGTTTATGATGTATGTGTGTATGTAATGTCTGTGTATGACGACAATGCACACAGCAGTCAGAGCGGTAGGAAAACATCAGCACAGGGGTAAAAATGGATTATTCCCAAAGTTCCCAGGAAAGGAGGAACAGAGGAACAAAATATAGAAAACAAATAACAAGGGGCGCCTGGGTGGCTCAGTCGGTTAAGTGTCCGACTTCGGCTCAGGTCATGATCTCACGGTTCGTGGGTTTGAGCCCCGTGTCGGGCTCTGTGCTAACAGCTCAGAGCCTGGAGCCTGTTTCAGATTCTGTGTCTCCCTCTCTCTCTGACCCTCCCCTGCTCACACTGTCTCTCTTTCTCTCTCTCAGAAATAAATAAAACATTAAAAAAAAAAAAAGAATGAAGGAGTAAGTTTAACTTTAGGGCGCCTGGGTGGCTCAGTCAGTTAAGTGTCTGATTCTTGATTTCGGCTCAGGTCTTGATCTCATGATTTTGTGAGTTTGAGCCCCACATCAGGCTCTGAGCCGGCTTGGGATTCTCTTTCTCTCCCTCTCTCTGCCCCTCCCCTGCTCACTGTCTCTGTCTCTCTCAAAATAAATAAATAAATAAAAGAGAGTGAGTTGACCCATAAACCCCTGCACAGTTGAAAACCCATGTAGAGCTTTGACTCCTGCCAAAATTAACGGCTAATAGCCTTCTGTTGGCCTTACTGATAACGTGCACAGTTAACTCCTACTTTGTATGTTGTGTAGTATATAGTGTATTCTTACAATCAACTAGAGAAAAGAAAATGCTGTTAAGAAAACCATAAGGAAGAGAAGATACATTTAAAGTCCTGTCCAAAAAAAATCCACATATAAGTGTCGTTCATGCTGCACAGACAGCTGCCCCATCAGTCTATGGGTTGGGCCACTGTAGTCTGCTCTCTTCCTTCTGCCGTGATGCGTCCACTCCCTGTAGGTTCTTGTAACATGCCTTCAATCAAGCAAGTGCCCCTGAATCCTTGCCTCAGGCTCTGCTTCTTGGGAACTTGCCCTCCCTCACCCCAGTCCATTTGTGTGACTGAGCATGGCAAAAGATGAAATACCAGCTCCAACTAAGGTAAATTGTCTCCTGTAACTAGGATTTGGCTTTCCCTGCATGGCCCGTGCCCTGGGGCCTGACCCTGCAGTCTCGTTCTCAAAGGACGAACTTGACCTTGTCATTCAGGGAAAGGTGATGGTAAGGAGCTGAGTCCTGGGGACTCTCAGGCTGGTGTACAGTCTGCTGTGGACAGTGTAAGCATCATGATCTTTGTTTTACTTACTCTTTTTGGGTGTATGTGCAATCCAGTACAGACTCACTGAAAAACACATCCTTAAAAAAATTTTTTTTATAGTTTATTCATTTTTGAGACAGAGACAGAACATGAGTAGGGGAGGGGCAGAGAGAGAGGGAGACACAGAATCCGAAACAGGCTCCAGGCTCTGAGCTGCCAGCACAGAGCCCGATGAGAGGCTCAAACCCACGAACCACAAGAATATGACCTGAGCCGAAGTCGGACACTTAACCAACTGAGCCATCCAGGTGTCCCTGGAAAACACTGCTTTTAATTAGCTTTCTAATAACAAGATTCTGGATTTTACACAGTTTGATTTTTTAGACGCTACCACAGACATTGTGGTGGAATGTTACCTGGCACAGTGGAAGCCTTCCGGGGGTGTACTGAACTTGGTATATACAGATATTTTCCATTTTGAAAGGATGAAGTCAATTTGAAAATTTTCACTTTGTGGATTTTTCAAAAAAATTTTTTTAAGTTTCTGTGAGATCATGACCTGAGCCAAAGTCAGATGCTTAACCAACTGAGCCACTCAGGAGGCCCCTCTTTGTGAATGTGATGGCAAAATTTTAGTCTTCAACCATGCTCTTCTCTTCTATTTCCAAAGTTTATGTTTTAAGCCCTCAAAAAAAAAAAAGACCTTATAGCTGAGAACACTTTGTAAAACCTTGAATAAAAAAGCCTATGTGCCACTTGTCTCAGCGATTATTGATATGATTTCTGGGAATGACAACTAATCTTGACATTAGCTTAATTAAGCCAGACATTAGTCAGTTATAATTGGCAGAGGAAATATGCTATAAAAATATGATGCAATCTAAGACCAAACAGGATTAATTTTTGGATAATTTGTTATTTTGTGCTCCCATATCACCTTTAGTATAAGTGACTAACAATTCACTAAAATGATCAGAAATAATTACCTTATTGATAATTGCATATTGATTTGTAATAATGAATACAAGGAAACACTCGGCTATTTGTCCAGGATAAATTTCACACTCTTGCGTTTCCTTCAAGAATCTTTGACTCAGCTGAACCCTCATCACTCCCAGAAATGGCGTGGAAAATCAAATTAACCGTGCTGTGGGATTCTTTGGGGTTACTTCTCTCTTCTCCTTTGCCCACACTCCTGTTCCTAGGTAGGTACATAGGTGGGGTAGTTCTTCACTTCCAGAGGAGGAGAGTCAGCATACGTGAGACGCAAATACCCGTACGGTTCACCACACTTAATCACATGCATATTATTTAGTTAACTCTGTAATAATGTAGAAAAAGTCACAAAATGTCAACGGTTCCTTGCCTGCATAGAGTAGTCTCATTCAAGGTTTCAAGCTGCTTTCTAAGTACTGATTAATTAAACCCAAACTTTCTGTGTCTTTCACCCAAGCTGAAGTGCTGATGACACAGTAAGACCCAAACGAAACTTGACCCCACACAGAAATTGTCAGGCATAATTCTGTAGGAGAACTTCAGCCGAGGAAGACTGGGGCATAGGAGGGTTGTGGGGACCCCAGACCCCAGGATTTGTGATAGAAGTACTTGAGAAAACCCCCCATGATATCTTACAACCAGCTCTTCCTAATGACTTTGACGAAGGTAAAAAATTCACAAGGTTGGGATACACAGAAGAAAGCATAGCGTTAACAAATCCCACGTGAATCTGATGAGGAGTGAACTAATCAACTCTTATCAGCAGGAAGGCTTTCGAAGTCAAGGTTCGAACTCTGAGATACGCTTCCGTGAGTGAAGCCGTCACCTGCCGAGCCTGCGTTTCTCTGCCCCCAGTCACCTCATTAATGAGTAAGCCCTCGCCACCGCACAGGTGCTGCCTTAGCGCGTTCCTTGACTGCTCTCGTCCATCCCAACCAGACTGTCTGAAATCTAGATCCCAGTGACATGTGAGCAGTTAAGTTCTCACTCGGAAGTGGCTGGGAACTCGGTGAAACGGGCACACTAGAGGTGAGCAGACATACGTGGGCCAAGAGTGGTGACAGATTACCCACAGCAGGTAGTAAAGCAGGCTACAGACAGAGGCCCCCAAGTCATAGCTGGCACCATGGTCAAGTAATTCTGTGTAACTGCCCCTCATGGAGCTACAAACACTTTCTCTGGGACCTGCCTCGCTGGGACGAACAGGGGCAGTTCCCTCCGTGTCGGCCGGGATCACCACTGCGGGCCTCTCTCTCCTCACACCTGAATGTTGTGTGCTGTGTTGCAGACCCTCGGGCTTTTGTTAGGTAAAGAGGACTTATTTGATGAATTAAACCATGCTGGTGTGTTAGTAAATGCTATTGATGTGTGACCACTCTCAGGGAGCGGTCTTAAGATTTTCCAGAGGTTTTTTGAAAATAACTAACTGTGGTTCAAAGATGCAACTCAGATGATGGAATTTTCAGGGGTTTTGGCAGACCTTTGAAGCAAATGGTCCTTCGCATTTACTCAATTCATTCTACTGAAACTCTGTTGCTTATTATGTGCACTCGACATACACTGGAACCAAGTTTTTATACTTAGCACACACACACGCACGTGCGTGTATAACAAAAACAATATGCTGTTTATGTGTCATTAACCAACACAGTGGGGAAGTTATAGACTTGCTGCCAGATAAGACACACATGAGGACTATGAATTCCAGGTGGGACAGTTAGAAAAAGAGGTGTGTGACTCAGGGGTGGGCGAGAACCTTCCCGGCGAGGAGGTTAGAAAGGAAGCTTCCCGGAAGCAGTGGCGCTTGCAGTGGGCATGAACGGGTGACTGGGTGTGTGGCTGTGACACAGGTGGCGCCAGGGAGAGGGGCCGGGAAGGGGAGGGACTCGGCGGGCGAACGCCGGCGCGTGATGGGGAGGCGTGGAGCGGAAGGCAGGGAAGGAAACCGTGCCGGGCCTGTGAGGCGTCAATGTCAAAACAAGGAGGCCTTTGGTTTGCAGGCAGAGGATCCGTGTAGATTGTAGAGCAAGGGGGCTATGACCTGTTCGAAGTGGCCCTTGGGAAGCGCAGATGGGCAGCCACGGGAGGAAAAATTAGCAGAAGAGACCGGGGAGGGGAGGGTGCGCTGCAGGCCTCACTGAGGCGGTGGCGGTGGGCAGAAGGGAGGGAGGGATGCGTGCGACCGCCAAGAGGCAGGGCTCAGGGCGCGGATTCGTAGGAGCGAGGCTGCTTTCAGAGACAGCGAACAGAGGCGAGGATTGGCAGTGGAGGAGTCTGGGTTTGGACGCGGCGTGCCTTGAGGACATGGCAGGATTTCCAGACAAAGTGGTCTGTCAGGCCGTTGGCAAAGCCAAGTGTACACCATCCATTCTTTTCTCTTTTTTTGGCGTAGTGACACAATCACCTGCTGGAATGAAGAGCCCTCGGCTCAGAATCGAAGCCTCTTAGTGCGTAGCCTTCTTTGGAGCCGAGTGCAGCTACCGCCCATATGGAAATGGCCCAGACGCATCGGTGCCTTAAGAAGGGAATACGTAGTCTTCCTGCCACATCACCCTGCCCTCGGTGGAACGGACCCACTGACGGCTCGAGGCACAGCCCTACTTTGCTGTGAGGACCCGGGGCTTCGCCCCGCAGACCGGGCTGTGAATCCTGGTTCTGCAGTGTGACTTCCGTAAAGGCGTCCACCTGCGGCCCGAACAGGCTGGGCTGCACGCTGGGTGTGAAGCGGGGACAGGAAGGGCACACCCGGCTCGACTCCCACTGTCCACGGCCCTCCTGCCCGCAGAACTCGAAGCGGAGGAGTTTGGGGTTCACCCTTCTCGGGCTCGTCCTTGCAGACAACTGCTTCTCCGTCAGTTGTCACTTGCCCCCACTGACAAGGCAGATCTGCGTGAGAAAGGCCAACAGCTCTCTAAGACGTCACCACGGGCACGTCAAGGGGAAGGACAAAGATGGGGAAGCCTTGGTCTTGAGGAGGCTGCACTAGTGCAGACGACAAAGGAAAGGTCAAATATGATAAGGGCAGCAAGCGTCAGGAGCACGGCAAGGGAGGAAGGGGTTTCCTGGGGTTGACGTTAGGCATGGATGTGGGCAGAGCCGGGAGCGGGTGCGCAGGGACGAAGCCACACCGCGGAGCAAGGTGCTAAAGAGAACAAGGAGCAAGCCTCCTGAGGGGCACAGCAGCTCCTGGGGACCCAGGGTGTGCGGAGTTGGGGCGGGGCGGGGGTCTTCAGCCGGCTGAGCTGCGCTCGTATTCAGTAGGCCGGCTCTGAGCTGAGAGGGCACGGCCCTGTGCTCTGGGAGCCAACCCCAGCCTCAGGGTCAAGGACGAGCTCGCGGAAGATGGAGGGGGAATGTTCCCGGGGAGCAGGAGGGGGTGACTGGGGCGACCGTGAGCTCAGCTGACGCAGGCTTTGTGCCTGACCCTGAGAGGACCGAGGGAGAGGAGGGCTCAGGCCTCCAGCCAGCCTGCATCGTAAGGAAACGGTGGAGGAACGAGGAGTCAGGGGGAGCCATGTTACGTGGCGTTTGCGGGGTTTGGGTATGGGGGGCATCTCGGCGAGAGTATTCAGTTGGACAGTGGGGGGTGTGGACAGCCTCTCCAAGTCAGGACGGGGGCACCGATCTGCTCATCAGGGGCGCCGAGGTGACCCCGATGCGCGGGAGCTGACCTCCCAAGAGGAAAGCATGCGAGGAGTGAAGAGAGAAGGGCCGAGGGCGCGTCACAAGGCCACGGTGGCGAGGGTGTGAGGGGAGACAGGGGCCCGCAGTCCCCACAGTCCGAGGACGGCTGGGTCCCCCAGCTGGGTGCCCCCAGGCCACGGCCTGGTAGGGCTGATGGCGGGGGCAGGCGACTCCATCGCTCCTCCTGTCTCAGGTGGGGAGGGTTCTGCATCCAGAACTGGGAACTTCCCGCCCAGTGCCTTGTCTGCGGCCGCACTGTCATTACCATCCTCACCCCCAAATGTCCACAGAAACCATTCCGCCGCGAAGACCGGGATATTTCAGTGTTAACGGCCGTTAGGCCGGGGCTCCAGCAGGTATTTTTGCCTTAAGCCAGGAGGAGGCGGAGGCTGGGCTAGGCCGGTGCGCGCGCCCCGCGCCCCCGAAGGCGCCCCGGGAGCGCGCGCTGCGCCTGCCGGCCCGCCCCGCCCCCACCTCCGCACGCGGCCCCGCGCTCATCCCCGCGCCCCCGCCTCACCCCCCGGTGCGCGCCCCCGGCCGGAGCTCACCGCCCCCCCACGCCCCCGCCGCCCGCGGACGCGGCCCCGCCAGCCCCTCCCCACCCCCCGCGCGCGTCCTCGTCCTCGGTCCCCGGGTTCCCCATCCCCGCCCGGCCTCCCCGAGCGCGCCCCCGTTCCTGGGAGCGCCCCCAATCTCCCACCCCACACTCGTTCCCCATTCCCCCCCGCCCGCCCCCCGCCCCCGACTCCTCGTTCCCCATCCCGCCCCCCGCCCGGTCCCCGAGCGCGTCCCCAGTTCCCGGGCGCCCGCCACCCACTTGTTCTCCATCCCCGCCCCGCCCGGTCTCCGCCCGGCCCCCGCCCGGCCCTCCGAACCCCGCCCTCCCCCCGTTCCCGGGCGCCCCCACCCCTCGTTCCCCATCCTCGCGCTCGCCCGGCACCCCCGAGCGCGCCCTCTCCCGGGCACCCCTCACCCCCACCCGTTCCCCGTCTCCACCCCCGCGCGCGCCCCGGCGCCGGCCGCATTCCCCGCGCGCCCCGGGCCCCCGCCTCCCCGCCCCACCCCGGGCGCGCCCCCGCCGTCAGCGCGCACCGGACGAGCGGCGGGCGGGCGGCGGGGCCGGGGCGCGCGCGGGGGGCCGGGCGGGGGCGCGGGCGCGGGGCCGCGCGGCGGGGCCGCGCTGAGGAGGCGCCGGGGGAGGAGCGCTCGCTGCGCCGCGCCCGGCCTGCCGCGCTCGGTGCGGGTCCGCGGGGCGCGAGGAGCCGCCAGACCGCGGCCTGCGAACAAAGGGAGGCGGCTGGGGCGGGGGCGCCGCGAGCATGGCGGACCGCGGCCTGGAGGGCATGGCTCTGCCCCTGGAGGTGCGGGCCCGGCTGGCCGAGCTGGAGCTGGAGCTGTCGGAAGGTAACAGGCCCCGCGCCCGGCCGGGCCGCGCTGGCGCGGGGGGCCGGGGAGCGGGCCGGGGGCGGGGGGCCGGGGCGGCGGGGCCGGGGTGGGGGCCGGGGTGGCTCCGGGCCCCGGGAGGGTCGGTGCGCGCGGCCCTGTTCCCGCCCGGCTGCCGCGGGCTCGGCCCCGGGCCCGGGTCCCCCTGCGCTGCGGGCTGCCGGCGGGTCCCCGCGCTGCGGCGGGGCCTGGGGCGGGGACGGGCGCGGGGCGGGGGCGCCGGGCGGGGTCGCGGGGCCGGGGGCGCGGGGCGGGGGCGCCTGGGCCGCGCCGGCCTGGCGGGAGCCGTGTCCTTGGTGCGCGTCCGTGCGCTCGCCCGCGGCCGGCCCGGGGACACGTCCGCGGCGCGCGGCCTGGGGTGCCGGCCGCATCCGAATGCGAAACTTGGCGTTGCACTTGGGCTCGGCCTCGGGGCGCGGGCGCGGGGAGGGCGGCCGCACCATTGTTCGCCGGGCGGGCGGGACCGCAGCCCCCCACCCCCCCGCAGGCCGGCTCGGCTGCCTCGCTCTCCTCGCGCGTGGTGCGAATTTGTGACGGATTCGCTACAGGATTTCACGGAGCGTTATGTGCTGTTTCTCGTTTGCTCTTGACGGTGGGGTCATGTGCTCAACTGTCACAAGTTTAGGTCGGGTCTTGCTGTCTCTCAAAAAAGGACACTCTGAAGTTCCGAAATGTGAAATGTTTAATATGCATTCGGCGCCCCCCGCTCGCCCTGCGGACGCCGCCGCCGTCCTGTGGGCCGGGGAGGCCGCCCGGGTTTGAATTTACGTTTGGAGCGGTTCAGCCTGGTGAACTTTGTGTGTGTGTGTGCGTGTGCGCGTGTGCGCGTGTGTAACGGTTCTGTGAGGGCGGGGAGCCAGAAAGTACACTCCCTCGTGCCAATTTTCATCAGCAGGGAGGAGCTGATGTTGACTTTATGTTTTCCTTTTTAACACATTCAGGGCAAGGGAGGGATTAGCACGGGGGCTGGCTCACTGGCTTTTCAGGTTCGCACAGACTGGGCACTTTTCTATTTTTCTGTTTCAGATTTGGGGTTCTGCAGGGTATTGTAAGGTTCTGTAATGTGAAGCAGTCCCGTGGGAGGAGAGGAGGCTGTTTCCTGGACTCTGTGTGCTTAGCAGACACTATCCTGGCTGGTGGAAGGGCTTTGCTAGTGCCTCGGAGGCCCCTAAGGCGTGAGCCCCGCGACACCCAGCTGGGAACGCATTCACGCTCACACTGGGGGACAGAGCGTGCAGTGTGGGCAGACTGCTTGAATGGATGGAGTCTCCACTGGAAAGTATTTGCCCAAGTTCTGTGATTTTGTCTGTTCAGATGGGGTTCCTCCCCACTTTGAGCCCCCCTCGGCCCTAGGCATGTTTGCAGCACCCCGTATTCCTCAGGGGACCCCGACATTCATGCTTTACCCCCAAACACTTTTGCTATGTCTGCATTACACTGACATTTTGTGTCCATACCCCATCTGTGTCACCAAAGCGGGAAACTGTCCGAACTCCACGGGACGCACCACCTCCCCCGGTCAGCCTGGACATCGGCTCGCATTTGCTCCTCGAGTCTGGGACGGTGCTGAGGACGTGTGTCCCGGCCACGTGCTGCACTGGAGTGGCGGCTGATGCACCAACCTGGGGCACGCTTCCCTGTTAGATGACACTCCCCTGTCACAAGCCATCGCTCTTGTTCCCGCTGACCGGAGGATGGCAGAAGCACTTTAGACCAGGGGACACTCAGTCTAATTCTCCCTGAACACCTGTCTGTACAGGTGCTCAAAAGGGCTTAATGAGCTTTTCACTGGGTGTCGGGGCAGAGAAAGGGGTATCTGTTTGCACACGGGAAGTACGTTCTTGCTTTTCTTTCCACGTAAACCCTGTTAGATCGGCCTGGACACTGTCGGCCCCCCACCCCCACGCCACCCCTGCTCATTAGCTGTATCATCTTTGACTTGCTTTGTCCCTGCTGAGCCGGTGGAGCGTTCTTTGGAGTTTCAGGTCTTTCACATAGAGTAGTTGTTCCTGCTTAAATGAGATGAATCAACTTGTTTTTCAGTTATTGCTTCAGAGAAGCCAAAGATGGGAAGGATCAGAAATCTGTCTTCTTACATCGTGGAACTTAAAAATCCCCCAGCACATCCACTTGCAAAGTGAAACGTTCAAACAACTCTTATCACGTTTAATTCTCAGTCATGATTCATGGGGAGAGAATTCTTTAAATTAGTCTTCATCGTTTTATTACAGTATCAGAAAATATTATGGGAACATGTGGAATTTCCAGTGCTCGGTTCCTACTGAAGAGGATGGGAAAACAGTTCTATTTGAGGCACATAATATCGGTTGAAAAAACAGAGTAGACTGTTCCCTCCACGTTCCTGTATGGCTGGCCAGCCCCTGACGGTGTCGTGGTGTGGACTTCTCTGCGCCGGTGCCGTTTGGGTTCGCACTGTCTGCTGGCTGTTGTCACGGGTACTGGTGTCCTGTTGTTTGGGGGGTCACCGTGAAAGGGTTGCAGGTTGACTTCTTTCGCTGCAGAACTCTGATTTTCACCTCCTGTTCTGTTGGTTGCCTCCTTTCTCCTTCCCACGGCCTGTGACTACCCCGTGCCTCCCTCGCCGGGGAAGCCCTCGCCGTGGAACAGCGCCGTCAGCAGAGTCAGGCGCTTTGTGTGGGGAGGTGTGGCAGGCGCCCCTCCTCGGCCCCGTCGCCTCCAGTCCACACGTCCGGATGAGGCCGTTGGTGGGGGGCCAGGGCCGGTCCGCCTGCTCACGTGCTGGGGCCTGGAGGGGAGAGGCGGACGCCAGTGGCTGGCCGGCTGCAGGGCGCCAGGTGGAGGGGCCGCGCCTCCTTTCCCCGAAATCATTTCTTCTGCCCTCCCCTTCCCGACATCTTGCCTTTTGGAATTGTGCATTTTCCTTTTTGGCTTTAAGAAGGCCCCCAAATAATTTCATTTTGGCTTAAGGAAAAATGTTAAATGGAAACACCGAGCGAAGTAGAGAAGAAACAGAAAACTTAAAAGAGACTCACGTCTTAAAAAAATTCCGTTGCTGATAGAAATGTAGCAGTACGTGTGTGTGTTGACTGACGGCTGTTTCGTGGGCTGTGTGGACACCGTGCTTGCTGCAGGCGGGGCCTTCTCGCATCCAGGACTGGCTGAGTTCTTACTCTGGTAGCGCTTGGGGAAACCACCTCACGATACTGCCTGTGCAAATTGCTTGGTGTTTGTAGAAGAGAAGTGTTTAAGACAGATTCCACCTTCCACATTTTGTGGTGATTGTTACTACGTGGGCTCACTTCCCAATTTTTGCTTAAGGGGGTTACTCAGTTCATGCTCTGTGCTTTGCTAATTAATATACCAACTTGCTTCACCCATTAGTTACGAGCTGGAGCAGCGTCTGGCCGGACGCTTTCTTACCGAGTAACAACCTAGGGAGGGAAGTGAAAGGTAATCTAATGTCGGTTCTTTGTGTTGGTCGAGGGGCCAGTGACTTTTTTTTTCCCTTAAATAATTGCCGGCAAGCTGTTCACATGCACATTCCTGTCACCAAAGAATAAAATCTGAGATGGCCAGTTGGAATGTTGGCTTTCGGCGTGGTGTTTTCAGGGCTGTTGGGTACAAGATAACAGATGCACTTAGCTCTGGAACTCGAGTCCCACCCCGTGTTCTCGGGGGCCCCAGGCTGCGGACCTCAGGGCTCTGCCCAGGCGGACACCTTAGGGCCCCCTTCCGAGGCCGCGAGGCCCAGCCGGCTCTGATGCAGCCTGCGCTTTGTGTACGTTACCCTTATTGAAAGGATGGCGTTGACTCTGGAAAACAAGTGTGGGGAAAAAACTTTTCCTGCAAGCGCTCATGGGTCATTTGTTGTAACTGGAGAGGAGGAAGGGAAGGGGTCCCCAGATTCCGGGAAATGAGGGCTGTGAGACCACATGGACCCACTCCACCTGGAATCAGACCTCAGGTTTGGTAACAGAATTTGTTTACTTTGTTACATCTGCCTGGGAGTTGTCAGATAGCTGTAAGTACTGTGCTCCGGGTGATAAACCTACAGTATTGTTACCTGTATTAAAAAAAATTTACAAAATGGCAGCATTGGTATGTGTGGGATTTGAAATGTGTGGACTTGAATTATAAGAGTTCTTCAGAGTTAGGAAAATAGTTGAATTTGAATGTTCTTTTCTCGATGAATAAATATAGATGTCAAATTTAGCCAGGAAGCTAGGAGAGTAAACACGCACACATTAAAGGCACAGATCTATAAAACTGTTCTGAGTGCTCGTAAGATACTTGGAATGCTGTAGTTAACGCTTAGATCTGAGCTTTATGAGGTCAAAGCGGTAACAATGAGTCTATCTTGTTTTATACTGGGCCCACTGGCTTTATACTCTGGTTTGGAGGCTACAAGCTGTTGGATGTTATGAGTCACTTTCTGCTTCCTCACCCCAGCCTTTTCCACATGGTTGTCTCTTTTTTTAGAGCTGGTGTTTTTTTTTTAAAGCAGTGATTTATGGGATGAGTTGTATTCTTCTGGATGGTAAAGAGAATGTGTTGGATAGTCTTCGTTTTGATGTCCTGTATCTATAGGCTGACTCACCAGTTCAAATCCTTGTCATATCATTAAGCTCATTTCCAGTCCTTGTCATAACTGCTCGAGCACGCTGGATAAAAATCACATTCTTGGCTGCAGGTACTTGCCTTAGTTTTGCAAATCGCTGTTGACCCTGGGGGCGGGGACGTTTGATCTGTTGTAACAGCGGGACCTGCCGTGGTAGATTCTGGCCACTTTACGGGTTGGCGCTCTCCTGACGCTCCACTTTCTCCTTCCCTAACTGCTGTGAAGGTCGCCAACTGTCCTTTTTTGTGATTTTTTTTTTTTTTTGGTGTGCCATTCAGAGATGACCTATTGTTACCAGTGCTCTGTTCTTTTCTGCGAAGAGGGTCAAAAACTCGTCATGTCTCAAAAGAAGTAATTGCCTGTGTTTGTTGGTGACGATAATAAATAGCATTCTCGAAGAGGAGACTGCCTGGGAACCCCAGCTGGTGTAGGGTGAGAGTGCAGGAGTCAGCATGCCGGAGGCACGGGCGCTTGGCCTCCGAACGCACGTCAAGTGCACTTCTTTCTTCTGGACCCAGTTGGGGTTATTAATGTTAATAATCCCTTGAGACAAAGCGGGAAAACGCCAAGCTCCTGAGCTGTAAAAGATAACACGACAGCAAGCGGCCCCTTGCGGGGAAGGAGGCTGCTTCGGTGCTGTTGCTGTTGAATATCCTGGGGAGTAAAACGGGCTCTCCGTGCTGTGCGCTTTGCACATCGAGAGTGTTCTTTACTGAAGGGCTTTGTCCACTGGGTATTAAAGATCAGAAAAAAATAAGACCAAGCTATCCAAGATCATGAGAAATGAAGGGATTCTGTGATTGACACTAGGTTAGGAATCTGTCTTTCTCTTCTGGGCTGCTGATTGTAAGTCATGTGTTTGCTGAAATCTGTGTCCTAATGAGAAGATTGAAGCCCAGTGTAGTTCTGTCAGCTCCAGGGAGAGGATCCCTTACGTATTTATTCACAGTTGTGAGCAGCTAATTTTGTTTTTTACCTCAAATATCTGGTTTAGTCAAGTCATTTATTTATTTTTTATTTTTTTAAATGTTTTATTTATTTCTAGGAGAGAGAGAGAGAGAGAGACAGCGTGAGCAGGGGAGGGTCAGAGAGAGAGGGAGTCACAGACCGAAACAGGCTCCAGGCTCAGAGCTGGCAGTCAGCACAGAGCCCGACGCGGGGCTCGAACCCATGAACCGCGAGATCATGACCTAAGCAAAAGTCAGATGCTTAACTGACTAAGCCACCCAGGCACCCCTAGTCAAGTCATTTAATAACAGTAACACATTTAAGAATATTTAAGTTATTTAAAAGTTAAGTGTGAACTTCAGATCCACCTGGCTCGGGGCTGAGCGTCTGTTTTGGGAGGAAGGTGTTCACAGGTGCGGCTTCTCCGCTGGGTCCGTGGTGCTGCGCCGAGGGCACCTGATCCCGAAGTGCAGGAAGGCTTCTGCTGGTGTGCTGACCCAACGTGGTGCGGAGGGGGCCTGTCCTGTGCCAGGAGCTCACGGAACAAGTAAAAGCTTGGAGATGGGTGAGGCCGACACGTCCGGGGGTTTCTTTCGCGAGCACACTTCAGTCCCCTGACTTGGGAGGTCTGGTCGCGCTCTTGTTTGGACACAGAGCCACGTCCCCTGACTCCGTCACTCTCAGGAAAAACAAGAGACTCTGTTTTGAACACCACGTTACTCCCGGTTCCCCTTCCTCGCTGAGCAGAAACTCCCTTCCCGGTAACGATGAAGGTGGCCTGGATTCACCCTGACGGCCTTTCTAAGGACGTATCCAGAGATGCTTCGTGGGAAAAATAGACTTTGGGGCCACTCTGCCTGAAATGAAAACTGGAACGTAAACCGTATTGTTACTAATTAACCTTCTGGGGAGATTCCCAGTCTTCTCATGAACAAGCTAACACAGGTAGAGATCACTTCTTATTGCAGGTAGAGCATGGGCGTTGTGGCCACCCGTGCGCTGACAGAATGTGGCTTATAAATCCTCACGTAAGGATGTCAGGTCTGTTGACGAGCAGTTGCAAACCCTGCTCTTCTCAGAGCAAAGGAACAGATGAAATATTTTAGTTGGCCACGTGCTTTAGAAAGGATGGGTTCACTAAGGAGCCATCAGCTCGAGGAGCTGGATTTTAGTACAGTGGGAGCTCAGAGCACAAAATTCCATTTTTAACTTACGGATGACCTTCTTCTGTGCTTCCTGAGTCTCTCTGGATGTTTTTCTAAATCCTATTTGTAGGGCTTTGTGGGAGGATCTTGAGGTTTCTCGGGACTAAACATAGGAGCCTGTCCACTGAGAAGACCTCTTCCTGGCCTCCGTCCACGTGGAGAGGATGGGTAGGCCCACCCCGGGTGAGCTGGCTGTCTCCCCAGCCTGTGTCCTCACCTGTCCGGGGGGGGGCTCCCGACCCGGCCCCGGGGTGGCGGTGAGGCTCAGTGAGGTGCCTGCTTGGTAAACACCTAGGCCTGCTCTTTCTGTCCCAGACGCGCCCCTGGGCTAGAGCGCCCGCTGCTCGCTGGCCCTGGCCGTCCCCGTCACTGAGTCCATCCAGGGGGATGGAGGTTGCAGTGACTTCCGAGGAGCCTTGAGAGAACAGAAGCGGGAAGAGGGGGTGGGAGGCCGTGTCTTTAGTTAAGACGGTACCTGAGCACGTATCGTGAGCCACTAGTCTCAGAGCATAATTCACCCCCCACCTCCTTAAAGACAAAACTTCTTCCTTCCTGATGGGCTCTTTGGTCAGTACGTCTTTCAGCCTGTTTTCTCGGGAGGAAGGTAGGAGAGGCACGTCCGGCTTCGATTCGGGTTCAGGGGTTCCTGGGAAGCGCGCCCCGCGGGAGTCCTAGTCCGGCGGCGTCTCGGCCGTGCCGGGCTTCTGGTTGCGGCTCTTCCTGGAGCTTCCGGGAAGGCCGCTGTGGATCTGCCCGCTGACGACGAGGCTCAGCGCCGCCGGCTGTGACTGCGGGACACCTTTCTTCTGGACGCGCACGTTCCTCAGCCTTCCGTGCGGCGAGATGCTGGGCCGAACACCCCTTCTCATCGTGCCCCGGGTCTGGCGATTCGTGAGTGTAGGTGTGACCTGACGAGCCTGTGGATGGGGCCCCGTGGCCCCGGGCCGTTTTGAGAGGCCTGGTGCCTCCCAAGCCTCGGAGCTTGGCGTTGGGAAGGGGCAGGGTAGCTGTGGCCGTGGCCGTGTGGCTCCCCTCCCCTCCCCCCCTTGCTGAACGCCGGGGGCTTCATCTTTCAGGCTGATGTTCATGACATTTCTGGGCTTGGCTTGCACACTCACCCTGCCGGTCACCTGGATTGGATACTGTTTCATTGTGTGAGGGCGAGTGGGTCTTTTTTGTCACCTTTCCTAAGTATCTTTTGTTTTTCCTCTTTTCATAAGCTGCTTTTAAAACAAAACTAGGGGTCAGGCTTGAGGTATCTCCCCCACCCCCGGTGGGGACTTCACGCTATTGCAGAAGTTGTGGCTTCAATTCTATACGATAACTATATAAAAGTAACATGAAACAACGATAAGGTGCAGATAGGCTTCACGCTAGATTCTTACGTGAGCATTATCAGGCTTCACAACTATCTTTTATTCTGCCTTATTTTAGCGAATATAATAGACGCTTAAAAGCTGATGAGGTTTAGTAATATAAAGCAATCTTTAAGGAGCTATGTAAGCAAGAGCACGATTAGATTAAATTTAAGCCATTAAAATATACACATTTAAAATTCAGGAAACAGCCTACCAACTTGCCAGGACCGAAACTTTGTTACTAATGTGCGTTGTAATGTATCGCGGCTGCCGCCTGTATCCGGTCAGGAAATTCGGTAAAAAGCCTTTGTGGGGGGATTGCTGTTTCAGCACAGGTGAATCTAGGCTTCCTGGGACGGCCACGCTTCCCCCGTGCGCCACGGCAGGACGGGGTCACACGAGCACTAGCCCTTGGGGCTGTTTTGCTGTCGATATGAGCGTCCAGATTTTGAGACGTTTCTCACTTGTACGCAAATTAATATGAAAAATTAATTTGCTTTTCTTCCCATGTAGGTATGAGGGGTTATTATTTAGAGTCCCATCTAGTGAGGGATTTGTCATGACTGTTGGTAACTTAGAATTCTTCCTTGTATTAGGAAGATCTGGGCCTGGACACGGACAGGAAGCAGCCTTGACTTTGATGCCTTGTTTGGTGTTTGGTACAAATAGGATCTGGGTGAACTCTGCCCTTGATGGAAAGTGTGTAGGTGAAGGGGGCGCTCTGAAAGTGTTCTAGTCTGTTCTGTGTCCTGTGCATCGCGAAGAGCAAGGTCTTGGAGAAGGAATACACTCGGAGGATTGCACGGTGGGCGCGGTCCTTGGCCGCCGGGCAGGTGACCGGCCTCTGGTCGGCACTGCCCTCACGAGAGCTAGGAGGCTCACGAGGCTGGCTGCATGAACGGGGTGTCCGGGCGTTTTGGTAACGACGATTTGTTCTAGAAAGGTTACGTGAGCTACTAAGCAACGTTTGGAAGGCTAGCATTCCTGGAAACCAAGATACAACGTCAGCTTCATAATTGCATGGTGCCTTGTAGCTTTGCGTTGATCTTTTTTAGTACTTTTAAAATAGTTTCTGAAGGAATGACATTTTCCTCTTTGAACAGATGAGGAAACTGGATTTCAAATGGTTAGAAGCTCATTAATAGCGTCTCCCTGACAATTTTCGATATCCTGCACTGTGTGGCTGCCTTTCTTTTGAAAGAGATTCCAGCCTTTGATCTGGGCTCCTTTTGAGGCCGGCCCTGGGAGCTCTGTGGGTGCTGTGGGTGGGCTGGCCGCGGCAGCCCCTCCTCCGGGCCCTTCTCAGCTGGAGCAGGGGGGCGGGGGGGGGCAGGTTCCTCCCCCCCACTTAGCTGAGATGGGGCGGGGTTTACTCTGGACATGATGCTACTTTTCAAGGTATCAAATCGCATCTGCCACCCGGGGGTGGATCCAAGAGGTCCCTTACACAAGCCTTCATATTTTCTCTATCTTCCAGGAGGAGGGAGTTTCAAACATAAACAGAAAACGCAGGCCCCTTGGGCTAACCTTTCTGTTCGTCCTTTAGAATCAGGAGGTTGGGTGGTATGGTTTTGTCAGAAATCTTCATTGTTCTGGTCAGGAGACAATGCTGTTCATTCTTGGTTGTGTTTCTGGGAAAAATATTCTAGACGAGTTTCCAGGAATAGCCTCTTCAGCGCCTCTACAAAGAAAGAGTGACCTCTCTCAAGGCTCCCCTGTTACCCGCCAGGATGATGCTGGGTGTGTGTAAGCCGCCAGCAGTCACTCAGGAGGCAATCAATTTTTTGTTTTATGTAGAGTGCTCGTCTTCCAAGTGCCCCTTCTGCTCCCCAGCTCTTGCAGGGGTGAGGGCCGCGTCTAATGAGCCATGCTTCTCTCTGGTCCCCAGAGAACTGAGGTCTTATCAGTAGGAATGGACTCTGCAAAATCTGGATGTTTAAATCTGATGTTGCAAACAGCGCTGTGTGGATGCGGGCAGCCCTCCATCTGTGGCAGACGGCGCCTCCGTGCGTTTCCAGCCTCCACTCGCCGGTTGCCCTCGGCGTGTAGACCACCACACGGGGGTCTCCCCCACCTAACACCCCTCCACTCCCAGCCCAGCTTACACACGTCTCCTGTAAAGGCATAGCTCCAGGAGCTTGCTCAAGGCCCAGTGGCCGAGGGTTAGGCCCAAGTCAGCCTGCTTTGTCCCACAAGCTCTTCCGGACCCTGCTCTGCACACCCCCCTGCCTGACCCCAGCCCCACCCTCACAGAGTAGCTTACCCAGATCCGAAGTACGAAGTATAATTTTTTAAAAGGTGCCAAGTTTCATGGTCTGTGTGATTTTTAAAGACCTGTTTACTCCCATATAGCCCGAATATTTTTTCCACCTGATGTAACAATTACCAGCTGTTACTGGTACCCAGTTCTTCGAAGGATATTTTAGGAATCTAGCCTCAAACATCCTTTATTTTCATAACTATAATCTGCTTAATAAAGTTGTCAGGATGTGGCTTTCTTTTGTTATCCTATTTTTAGTTTGAGATCCTGGAGAGGAAGCTATTTAGTGGTTACTCATAATTGTGAAGATAATCTAGTGATTAGAGAATCTTGTTAGGGCAAATCTTTTCTTAATTGAAGGGTGGTTGACACAATGCTGTATTAGTTTCAGGTGCATAGTACAACGTAGTGATTTGACAATTCTGTACATTATGAAATGCTCCCCATGAAAAGTGTAGTCGCCATCTGTCACCAGACATCTGTCACCAAAGTTATTACAATATTATTGACTGTATTCTCTGCACTTTCGTCCCTGTGACTCGTTTTATGACTAGAAGTGTGTACGTCTCCACCCCTGTCACCTGTTTAGCCCACCTCTTCCCCCCTTCCCCGCTGACGACTACTAGTTTATTTTTTACTGTGTTTCCATTTGGTTCATTTGCCTTTTTTAGATTCCATTTCTAAGTGAAATCAGGACAGTGGAGCCTGGGTAGCTCATTTGGTTGAGTGTCCAGCTTTTTTTTTTTTTAAATAGTTTTTAATGTTTATTTACTTTTTGAGAGAGAGACTGAGTATAAGTTGGGGAGGGGAGAGAGAGGGAGACACAGAATCCAAAGCAGCTCCAGGCTCTGAGCTGTCAGCACAGAGCCCAACGTGGGGCTCAAACTCACAGACTGCGAGATCATGAGCCGAAGTTGGACCCTTAACCCGACTGAGCCACGTAGGCGCCCCAGGCATCCAACTCTTGATTGCAGTTCAGGGCATGATCTCACAGTTTGTGTGTTTGAGCCCTGCACTAGGCTCTGTGCTGACAGTGCACAGCCTGCTTGGGATTCTCTCTCTCTCTCTCTCTCTCTCTCTCTCTCTCTCTCTCCCCCTCCTCTCTCTCCCTCTCCCCTCCCTCCCCCCACCAGCCTTGCATGGTCTCTCTCTCTCAAAACTTGAAAAAAAAAAAATCAGGACAGGGGCACCTGGGTGGCTCAGTCAGTTAAGCGTCCGACTTCGGCTCATGATCTCATGGTTTGTGAGTTAAAGCCCCGCATTGGGCTCTGTGCTGACAGCGCAGAGCCTGGAGCTGCTTTGGATTCTGTCTCTGTCCTTCCTCTGCTCATGCTTGTGCGCTCTCCAATAATAAATTAATGTTAAAAAAATTAAAAATCAGAACAAATCTTCTAGCTTCCTTTGCTGTATGTAAGTAAAGTCTTAATCCAGGTAAATTGGCGGGAATGACTGTGTTTGAAAACAGGTAAGATTGTTGTGTCACACTTGGCTATCCTGGGATGTCTCCAGAAATTTTCTAGAACATCCACGTTTGTTTTCACTAGCTACACCCTCCCCTATTCCCTGATTATTCCTGTTTGCGTCAGAATTGTGAATGCATGTGTCTGCGGTGGTGCTTACACGGTGTTCACGTGCAGGTGTGCAGGCCTTTCCCTACAACATGGGCCATTTGAGTATTTTTGGACCATACAACTTCCCGTTTCCTCGGTTAGAATACATGTAGTTCTTCATTAATAAATGGTATCCGGGACCCTTGAAGACTTTTCTTGTTAAATAAGTGCCAGAACCATGCCGGTTTCTGTGCCGTGTGTTGACCGTGGGCTTGTCTTGCGAGGGCACCACTGCTGTTAGAAGTCCCGTGACCAGCTCCAGGGCCGGAGCATTCATTCCGTCTTCGGGCACTTGTGCATGGTTAGGATTGCACCTGTTCTGTGAGTGATGAAAGCCACTCCGTCTTGGCCTCACTGGGGCCGTGGTTATCAGAATGAAGGGAAGCAAGATCTTTTTCTAGCTTATCTTAAATCTGAAATTGCCCCCGAGCTGCAGAATAACCCAATCTTAAAGAAAGATACGATTTGACTTTTAGTAGATTATATTAATTTGGTTACTCTGGCTGAGTCATTATTCTGCTTTGTGAATTGATTTTCTCTTTCGATTTATCCTTCTAATGGAGTGGTTCCAGATCACCTGTAGGCTCAGAATTAAGTGTGAACGTTGCTGCCCGTAATTTAGACTAACTTGGTCTCTGTGAGATAACCAGAGGCCTATATTTAATTTCCATTTATGATTGTGTTCTGAACCCTCGGTTCTTCCTCAGTCCTCTCCCTCCATTCTTCCTTCCGACACATCCCCATCCTGTACGGGGGGTGTGATGGTGGGGAGGGCTCCTCACTGTCTGAATCCTTGATAACCTTTGGGAAGGACTTGTTTTGAGCAAGACCCTTGTGAACAAACTTCCAATTGTTTAAGCATCACCAGGTTTGTTGGTTTTCTGGAGAATTTAAATCCTCTTTCCATGGGCTTTTGGTTGATCTTTCTCAGCTGCGCCAATTCCTCCCCACACGGGGCCCTGGGTACTTAGGCTCTGCAAGCCTGTTGCAGCTCTGGCTGTATGCAGAGTAATTAAATAGTTCTGTAATTAAAAAAATCCCACGTTGCTATGGCTGGGGCACAGAGGTGCAAGGACATCTGGCTCCGGGGGTCCCGAACAGACCAGGTTTGTCCTCTCGCTGCTGACAGAATCCAAGGCAGAGGGGTGAGTAGTGGTGAGATAGGAAGGGAATTTGTTTCACGATGGCAGCATCGGGAAGACCGAGGACTAATGTCTCAAAGACTCCTCCAAAGAACCAGAAATCCTTCCAAGTTCCTATGGGTGGCGGGGGGGCAACGGTGGGTGGGCACCGGCTGGTGGCAGTGAAGATTGAATCCGACCCTTCTTGCAGCCCGTCTCGGGCAGGGGCTCGCTGGCTGCAGATTGCGTCTGCTCCATCAGGGGGCCCCCTGCTCTGAGGGCCTCATCAGGGGGCCCCCTGCTCTGAGGGCCTCCCGCCTGAGCCCAGAGACTGGCTGGGAAGTCAGGTCCGCAGGAGGCAGTGGGGGAGGGGCGGCCGTTTCCCTGCCTAAGTGCCCTCCCCTGGCCTGGAGCGTGGTTCCTACTTTGTTCCTGTGGGTGACCCTGAGGGTCCCCACCTTTGCTCGGCATCTTGTGTGGGAGTGGGTGTAAAATGAAACCCTGATCCCCGTCGCTCTCGGAGCAGATGCCAGAGGTCTGGTGTTGGCTTGGGTGTCGCACGACCTTTGAACCCCACGTTGTGGGGTGCCCGCGGGTCCTCGGGGAGGTGGTGAGAGACGTGCTTGCCGAAGACTGGGATTGAGGGAGTTTGCCCTGTGACTTGCTTGCCGTCTAACCGGAGCTCGCGTGGGCTGTTCGCTGGCCGGGCGTGCCTGACCCCACGCTGGCGCGTGCTCGGGCGCAGGGCGTGGGTGCACACGCACACCGCCGCCTGTCCGGCGGTTGCCGCTGGTTCCAGACTCAGCTGGAGGTGCTCTTGCCGCCTGGGTGCTTCCGAATTGTCCTCCTCTGTCCAGTGGGCGTCTGCGCTGGACGCCGAGCGAGCGGCGGGAGCCGTGCCTGCAGCCTGGCAGGACCCAGCACCTAAGCCTGTCGATGGGGCACAGCCGAGCGGGACCTGCCGCAGGCCTAGGGGCTCCGTGAGGCCTCCCAGGAGCGGAGGCGAGGCCTGGGGCCCGGCCGCGCCGCCTCGGCCGCGCTCAGTACCCCGGGGCCGCTGTGTTCAGCCCGCCCTGCCGCCCTGGCGGCTGCCTTCAGGCTGAGGCAGGGGGCGTCCTGGGCCCTGAGCCTGATGAGACGGTGGCGTCTGGGGCTTTCCTGTTGTCCAGGGCACACGCGAGTGGTTGGGGGCCCTGCTTGTGCGTTGTCTCCGCGTAAGTCCTAGCCCGCGGCCTGACTGTCCAAGGCTTTTAACAGGATGACTTTTGAGTAGAAAGTTACTCTGAAGTATGAGGCCACATCCGTGGCAATGACCTTATCCGACCTTCCTACTGTGTGCAAGTTTACGGAAGTGCAGGGACACGCCAGCCTCCCTCCAGCCCGGATTGCTTCCTTCCAGGTGCCGGACTTGGGCAGGGGTGAATCATTAACCGCAGAGCCGCCAGCTCCCGAGGCTGTGGGCGGGCCTCGTGCACGGATTGTGCGTCCTGTGCATGAGGAGTGTGTGTCCAGGGAGTCCGTGCTGTGTTCTGGGTTCGTGCGGCTCCAGACCCTCCCCACCTGGGGGGCAGCAGGGTGGGGTGACTCCTGCGCCCAGGCTGCTAGGTCCTCCGGCCGGTGCCGTACTCCCTCCCCCTCCCCCCTCCCGCCCCCACAGCACCAGCCTCGCTCTGGTGGAGAGGCTCCGTGTTCTCCCCAGCAAGCCCCTCGTCTCCGTGGCCGGTTGGCCCCCGGTCACTGGGGAGCCACCGAGTGGGTTCCACGCCGGGAGGTGCTGTGTCTAACCTCAGGGCCCCTGGGTCCTCCCTGTGGCCAGCCTGCCCGTCCCGCCCTCATCCCTGGAGGGTCTGGAGGCAGCGGGGGCTGTTCTGTGCGCAGGGCTGAGCCCTCATTCTTCTGGGCTGTGAAGGAGACACACTTTTTTAAGATCAGAGTTTGTCTGCCTTTTTGTTAGGAAATGCATGTTTACGTTTTAGGTTTCACGTTTTCTGGGTCAGGAGGAGAGGCCCCCCGTGGCGCCCGTCGTGTGCAGTTTCCGTGCCAGGGAGAGTCTGCAGCCGCTGCTGCAGCCAAGCTGTGCTCGAGCCGGGCGGCCGCGGTGCCCCATGGGGGTGACGGTCCAGCGTGCGGACCCCGGGGGTGACGGCCCAGCTGCGTGGACCGGGGGTGACCCAGCCCAGCTGGGGGTGTGGGGACGGACCGGGGTCGGGGGTGACGGCCCAGCTGGGGCGCGGACCGGGGTCAGGTGACGGCTGGGGGGCCCAGCTGGGCGCGGACTCCCGGGGGACGGAGTGCGGACCCCGGGTGCGGCCAGCTGGGGCGCGGACCGGGGGTGGGGCGACGGCCCGGAGCTGGGGGCGCCTTGGTCAGTGTGGACCCGGGGTGACGGCCCAGCTGGGGCGCGGACTCGGGGGTCAGTGCGGACCCCGGGGGTGACGGCCCAGCTGGGGGCGCGGACTCGGGGGTCAGTGCGGACGCGGACTCGGGGGTGACGGCCCAGCTGGGGCGACGGCCCAGCTGGGGCGCGGACGGGGGTCAGTGCAGACCCTGACAGCTGAGGCATTCTGCTTCGTAATACCAGATCTGTTAATACTTTTAAGTCTGTAAAGTGGGAAAGGGCAGTAAGAGGCCTAGGCCGCCTCCTTCCTGGGTCTGCGAGGACGACGATTGAAGATTGAGGGGAACTCCCCCGAGAGCCTTGCCCTCCGCCCCCCAAGCCTTTCCTGGCCTCCCGGCCCGCCAAGGACTGCGGCCCCTCGCTGGGGTCTACAGTGTACCTGTCTGTGGAGACTAGTACAGACGGGCTCGCAACACCAAACCTGTGACCCCGTTTTGGGCAAGAAATCTCCTTGTGGCAGAACACAGCACATTATGATCCCACTTTTACAAACCATCTGTGAACTGTTCCCGTGGTCCTGTTAGGGTACTAGTGTGAGAGCATTTTCCCTTGCCTCTTGGCACATTTCCATATGTGTTTTTTTAAACAAATTTTAAAAATATTTAGTTTTGAAAGTGAGACTGAGAGCAAGTGGGGGAGGGGCAGAGAGGGAGACACAGAATCGGAAGCAGCTCCAGGCTCCCAGCCGTCAGCACAGAGCCCGTTGCGGGGCTCGAACCCACAGACCGTGAGATCCTGACCTGAGCTGAAGTCGGACGCTCAACCGACTGAGCCCCCAGGCGCCCCTTTCCGTACGTAATTTTAACCAAAGTACTTCTGTATTCCAGTAGAGTGAGAATTGTGATCCATGGCATTACCTCTTCTGACACCGTACTGGAAAGGTTGATCATAGAAAGCACAACCGAAGTTGGTCATCACAAGTTAGCATTTGCCCTCAAACAGAAACCCTTCTTCCCTCGCTGCCGGAGGGAGGTGCTGGGGGCTTCTGCTCTCTGTTGGCCCCTGGAAGGGTGGTGGCTCTGACCGTGCACCGTCACCAGGGCACCTTCACCTGGCCCGCGGGCCCTGGCCACACCTAGCTGCTGGCAGGGTGACGGCCAGCGCTTGGGGGACGGCCCTGCAGCCGCCTGCAGAGCCAGCTCGGTGGGAGCGGCCACTGCGCCTGAAGCTTTGAGCAGGTGTGGGCAAGTACTCGGGCCGCCATGTTGGCCTGAGCTCTGCTTTATTCCTTGTTTGTTTCAAGGTGCGGAAGCCTGGCCGTTTGTTGTAGTCACCTGGGAAACTGATTTCGGGTCATTAACTCTGGCCTTTAGAACCCAGCTCAGGGGTGGGGCCCAGGGCGTGGCTCCTCACGTGTTGCCAGAGCAGCGGCCGGAATTTGGCCTTGGGAGTCCAGGGCTTCTCCCCGTCACTTGAAGATAATCATCTGTGTCTTCATGTAAGTGTATCTGTGCAAAGAAGGCAGGCGTTTTGACTTTGTCTGGACTTGTTAGCCTGGTGGGCTTGGCCCCTTTGGGGGAAGGCAATGTGTCCTCTGCCGTATTTCCAGTTTTCCTGGTAGGTACTAAGGGGAAGGCTGTTTGTAGAAGGCCAGTTTGAAGAAAATGACTTTCAGACTTCTGTTGGGTGAAGGTTTCTTCAAATAAATGTACCCTCTGCCCCAGCGGGGGAGGAAGGACACGAGGAGGGGTTCCTGTGCTGTGACAGCCACGTGGCGTGTGCACAACAGTGACCCCTGCCCTTTTCCCCCACAGTTACCACCGGGGTCAGGGGTCAAGCCCTGGGGTCCACGGAGGTGGAGACCTGTACCCTCTGCACCTTCTGTGGGTGACCCCCCACCTGAGGACTTCGCTGGGTCAGCGGGGTCGTTCAGGGGTGTGGGTCCCGAGTAAGCCTGGGGCACATCTTGGCCTTCGAGCCCCTAGGAGATGAGCCCAGCTGCCGTTTTCCTGTTTGTCTCCCACGTTGCACCTTGCTACTGCGATTGTTTTTGTGGGGAGCAGTGGGGGGCCCCGCTCAGGACGGGCTCCCCCGTGGGAGGAACCGAGCCCTGCTCTGGGCTCACGACACTTCATCTGCGCAGGTGGGCAAGAGCGAGGCTCCGCCAGCCTGCGCCTCGTCACATGTGGTTAAAAAGGTAGATTCCACCAGACTTTTGTTAGAGAAAACGCCACCTTTTGAACAGCTCTTTATGTTACTGTTTTGAAAAGCTGACTTCTATCCTGCTGTACTTAGAGTTTAGTGTTTCTTTTTTTTTTTTTAATGTTTTATTTATTTCTAGGTGAGAGAGAGAGAGACAGCGTGAGCAGGGGAGGGTCAGAGAGAGAGGGAGTCACAGACTGAAACAGGCTCCAGGCTCTGAGCTGGCAGTCAGCACAGAGCCCGACGCGGGGCTCGAACCCATGAACCGCGAGATCATGACCTGAGCGAAAGTCGGACGCTTAACCGACTAAGCCACCCAGGCGCCCCTAGAGTTTAGTGTTTCTTAGGTGAATTCTCCCAACTAGATATCATTACTGGACTTGTAGGATTTAAAAATCTTTAGATTGTGGAGGGGCACCTGGGTGGCTGAGTCAACTGTCTGACTTCAGCTCAGATCATGATCTTGCAGTTAGTTCATGGGTTCGAGCCCCGCGTCGGGCTCTGTGCTGACAGCTCAGAGCCTGGAACCTGCTTCAGATTCTGTCTCCCTCTCTCTCTGCTCCCACTCATGCTGTCTCCTTCCCACCCTCCCTCTCTCTCAAAAATAAAACATTAAAAGAAATTAAAAAAATCTTTAGATTGTGTAATTATTTACACAATCTAAATAAAAATTGTGTAATTATTTACACAATCTAAATATTTTTTGCTTAAAGGTACATTTATAGAAGGAAGTTCATGCAGTGTCACAAGTATGTAGCCCTTCGACACAGTTAAAATGCAGATGTATACTTCGTCATACAAAGAAAAAAGGAAAACTAAAGCCTGAGAGGATGCACTGGTATAAAATGTCATGATTATTTTCTTGAGCGCTGAGGAAATCGGAATCTCCAGAGCTCCGTGTTTTCTTCCTGAAGGTCTGCTCCGGACAGGGTCTCTGTTGACCAGCCTGGGGTGAGGGTTATGTCGGTTCCTTGACAGTCCCCTTTGCTGTGCAGAAGCTCTTTAGTTTACTCCTGTTTTATCTTGCTTTTGTTGCCTTTGGTATTGGCGTTGTCCCTAAGAAATCATTGCCAAGGCCAATGGCAAGGATCTTTTCCCCTTTGTTTCTCCTAGGGGACTTCTCATCAGGTCTTCTGTTTTGTGAGTGGCACAGGGGAAGGGTCCTGTCTCCTCCTCCTGTGTGCTTCTCCAGTTTTCCCCCGATAGTACTTATTGAAGAGACCCTCCTTTCCCCATTGTGTACAACTCCATAGCAACAAGCAAATAAGCCAATTAAAAAATGGGCAAAGGACCTGAAGAGACATTCTTCCGAAGAAGACCTACAGAAGGCGATCAGGCCCATGAAAAGACGCCCTACCTCACTCATCAGGGAAATGCAAATCAAAACCACACAGTGATGTCATCTCACACCTGTTAGAGTGGCTCTTATCAACAAGTGTTGGCAAGGGTGTGGTGAAAAAGGATCCCCGTGCCCTGTTGGTGGGAACGCAGACTGGTTTGGTACCCTGTATGGGGGAGGGTGGCCAGGCCTCCTGTTCGCACACACGTCTCCATCTGTCCAGGCCTAAATTTGTGCACATCTTTTACAGAAATGACAGCCTTCTGATGCATGGATCTTGAAGTGTTTGCGCAGCTCTGCTGGCACATGGGCTAAACGCTTCTCCATCTGTGTCTCAGCGGGCACTCTGACCTTCCAGCTGCCCGGGATGTAGGGTTATGCGGGTTTGGTGAAGAAAATTCTAGGGAGGGAGATTCTGAGACCCCTTTATATGCTCTTCTGACCTCAGGCAGCTTTTAGTTAGGGAGCTGTTCTCTCTATCCCTTTTGTTCTCTGTTCTTCGGAATGCATGCGGGGTGGGGAGGCCGTCCCTGCACCACGGCCTCCACCAGGTGCCTGTTGGCCTTTGTGCTCCGAGACCAGCTCTAGTCTTTTCTGCCTTCTTCCTGTGCTGTTCTGTTCATTCATCAGTTCCTTCGCTTCTTTTACTATGCGTGGATATTCTGCCCTTGAAGCTGCGATTCAAAAGCTGGGTGTGGAATTAGAACGGAAACTCTGCCCCTGCTGTGTGCAGCGAGGAGGCTGCCCCACATGCCTCCCCACCTGGGCTGCTCTGGCCTCCTGGAGAGGACCAGTCCTGTCACATCAGCGCCGATGGGGCCAGGTGACCGTGACGCCTTTCCTGGACAGTAGGGACCCATCTGTCTGATGTCAGTCACCTGAAGAGGTCTGAACTACGAATGGTAAAGAGGGTATGTACATACCTTCTCTCCAAAGCCTGGCCATGACTTTCTTGCCTCAACCACGCCCATGGCCATGACCTGTCATGTCACAGACAGTTTAGAGCCCTAGGTTTTAATAATTTATTTCCCCTAATGTTTTACTGTGGTTTTCCCCATACCTAATTTGAAGGTACTTTTTATTAAAAAAAAATAAATTTTCCTGCATCTAGTCTTTGCCAAACATTCTACTTTTCACGGGATTAGTTTCTCCTTGTGGGGCTGTATTTTATCAGTTAAATGATCTGTAACAGCATGGCTGGCACAGACGGCTTTAGGAAGGAGCCTGTTTCCCAGTCACTGTGCCCATCCGCCGTGCCCGGGCGGCCGAGGGGCGCCCGCTGCAGCGGCCGGGTGGCGCCCGACTCGGGGAGGCAGCTGCCCGACAGGGGACCTCTTCATGCCCGTGGTCCTCACCTCTTGCTCGTCAGCATCTCCGTGTTTGTGGCAAGGTCACAGAGTTCTCAGCAAAGGCTTTTGCCCTTTGAAGAAGGTGTGTTCACCTCCATCTGAAGTATGAAGCTAATGCCACACGGTATTTGTAGGGGGTACGGGAGGCCCGTCACGCCTGGGGGGTGAGGAAACACGTGTTGACAGAACCGAGGCCAGAACCCAGTCCTCAGCTGTGAGGGAATTGAGGCCCCACGAAGGGGTTGCGGAGGGGTCCCCGAGCGGATGTGCGCTGGCGGATAGCAGGCTGCGGGCCAGGCCGGGCAGGGGCCAAGCTCGGGGGCTGTGCCCTGGTGCGGCATCGGCGTCACCGCTGGCCAAGGCCGGAGCTGGCCCGGGAAGGAGGAGGGAGCACGGGGGTGGGGGCGGGGAAGCAAATGAACTGCGCCGCCTTCACAATGAATTGGGGGAAAAGGAGACGTGGTTAGGGTGGTGGCGGTTTCCAGGCCGCTGGTGGTGTTTGTGAGAAACGAGAGAGTCTGGGTGGGAGCTGGGCTCATTTTGGATGTGACCTTGGAATGCTTCTGGGCGTCACGTGAGCTGGGGGTTTGAAGACGGGAGCGGTGCTTGGAGGACCACACGACTGGAGTGGGCTTGGGGTGGTCCCTGCGGAAGTGCAGCAGAGGGTGCGGGTGGAGGCAGGGAGGCCGGAGTCAGTGGACAGAGAAGAGGCCCTGCGTGAGGGGGAAGGGCCTGCACGGTGTAGCTGCTCAAAGCCCAGGGCAAAGGGATTTTCCAGAAGAGGTTTGAAGTGGCTGAGAACTCGGAGGCCAGGGATTGTATGTGCCTGAGCAGAGCTGCTGGGGTGGGGTCGGGGAAGACGCTAGCGGGGGCCGGGGCTCGGCAGCGGAGCCCGGAGAGCAGCGGCCACGATCCGTGGCAGTGGGAGAGCTGGGGGAGCCGAGCCCACGGTGGACACGGTCTCTCCCCACCCGTGTCTGAACGGGCCGCTCTAGCAGGCGCGCCGGGTAAAGTGGGCAGGAAGGGGGCTCTGGGGGAGCCTCGAGGCTGGGTGAGCCATGTGCGCGTGTCCCGGCTCCCCACCGACGCCTCCCCCGGAGCGGGGCTCGTGGGGCCCCTGGGGTCTCCTGGCTGCCACCCTGCCGTTTGGGGGGCGCCTGCAGCTCAGTAGTGGGGACTCTGTGAATGTGGGCTTCCTACGTTTTCAGCCCCATTTGTCGCCCGCATGTTGAGCGGGCGGGGAGCCCCCCGGTGGTGCAGAGCCGGCAGCGCCAGCGGGGCAGGAGGTGCTCTGCCTGCCACTGGTTCCTGCCATTCTCCAGTCCCGCGTGTCTCCTGTCCACCCCGGTAGTAACAGCTGAGTCAGCAGTGGGGCTGCGGCCCGGGCCTCACCCCCCTCAGCCTGAGACCCCGCAGAAAGGGGGAGGGGGAGACGCGGAACTTCCACGGCGCAGACGGGAGGTCCTTCTGGGAAGAGAGTCTTGGCATTTCCGCCAAATTATTTAATTATTGTGACTACGATCATCATTGTTATATAGGAGTGAGTGTAATTGAAGGGAAAAAAAGGTTTTGGAGAGCTTCAGGGTATAACTACGTTCTAATTCCAGGGTTTTGCCTGAAATGCCACTTTTATTTTTGGTTAGGTGTTTTTTATATATATATATATATATAAATTTTTTTTTAGCACTTGTGCTACAATGTTCCAAATGCTGTATTTTGTGATCTGTTAGCTGTGAAGATGTTTAAAATTAGATTCCTAGAAATCAGGTTATGGGAGCCCTTGGCCACACCGCATAGGTCCTGTTTGGAGCGCCGGGAGCTGAAGTCTGCGCCGGGCGTTGATAGGAGGCCCGAGTCCCGACGCTGTAAGAACGGGTTTCTTTCGTAAGCCCAGGACGGCCTGTGCCCTTCGAGGGCGCTCTCCTCGGAGCTTTGATGACCTCCTGCCCCTCAGAGCAGGGGCGCAGCCACCCTCCTGGGCGTGGTGGGGCGTGTGCCTGCGTGTCTTCCGTCTCCCTTCACTGCTGCTCCGCGAACGAGTAACGCACATAGTCGTCGTTTTGGACACGCGACGCCGGGCGGGGCTGCGTGCTCGTCCCCATCCCGTCTGTGCAGCCCTGACGCGGGAGGGAACCTGGGCTCCTAACTTGCAGTTGATGTGCGTTTCCAGAGACAACGTTTCCCTGTCCCGGTTTCTTCTGCTGTGGGATTAGTTCTGAAGACTCTTACTTTGCCTTCGGTTTTGACAACTATGATTTAGTTTCTGAGATGACGAAAGGGCATGGAAAGAGAGAGCAGGAAGGGAAGGAATTATCTCATGATTTTAGTCAGGAGGAAATCACTCAGACAGAAAAAGCATTGTAAGTGGGTCAGATCCCAGGAAGTTGTATTGAATAAGTGGCCCCGTATTGCACAGGCCCGCTTCGCATAACTGCTGTTACCCGGGGAACGGGGGGAATGAGCACATTCAGTCTGGGGTCGAAACACGCGTCTTTGCTGACTCTGACTAATCAGCAGAGTTGGCTGGATTCAAGTTTGAGAGACGGTAGAGAAGACGGTCTTGACGTGGCCTCGTTACCTGAGAGCGGGCGGTGTGCAGGAAAGCGGGCTCGTTAATTTCTAGGAGACACATTTGGGAGGATGTGCCAATTTTCATACAGTTAAATGCTTGGACCTCCTCTGAGTGTGCGTGTGCACGCGCATGTGTGGGTGCATACTTCTGTGTGCATATGTGAGCGTGTGGTGTGGGATTTTTTTTTTTTGGTTTTGTTTTCTCTATGACTTCCTTATTTTATAACTGAAAGTTTGTACCTTTTAATTCCCTTTGTCTATTTCACCCCCCCCCCCATACCGCCCCTGGGGCAACTGCCAGTTTGTTCTCTGTAAGAATGTTGTTTTTCTAAGATTAGGTATATAAGTGGAATCACATGGTATTTGTCTTTCTCTGATTTATTTCCCTTAGCATTATACTCTCTTGCTCCATCCCTGTTGTCACAAATGGCAAGACTTCCTTCTTTTTTGTGGCTGAGTAATATTCCATTGTGTATATAAACCACATCTTCTTTATCCACGTATTTATTGATGGATGCATGCGCTGCTTCCTTATCTTGACTATTGTACATAATCCTGCAGTGAACATCGGGTGCATTATCCTTTTGAATTAATGTTCTTGTTTTCTTTGGGTAAATAGTAGTGGAATTACTGGATCATTTGATATTTCTAGGTTTAACTTTCTGCGGAGCCTCCATACTGTTTTAGAGGGTTTGCCTTCCCACCACTAGTGAACGAGGGTTCCCCATCCTCATTATCATCACCAACATTTGTTGTGTTTTGTGGTTTTGATTTTAGCCACTCTGACAAGTGTGAGGTGGTATCTCATTGCAGTTTTGAGATGCATTCCTCTGATAATGAGTGATGTTGAGCCTCTTTTCATGTATCTATTGGCCATCTGAATGTTGTCTTTGGAAAAATGTTCAGGTCCTATGCCTATCTTTTAATCAGATTTTGTGTGTGTGTGTGTGTGTGTGTGTGAGTGAGAGAGAGAGAGTTATAGGAGTTCTTCATATATTTAGGATGTTAACCCCTTATCAGATATATCATTTGCAAATATCTTCTCCCATTCTGTAGGTTGTCTTTTTGGTTGATGATTTCCTTTGCTATGCAAAAACTTTAAAAAAATTGTTTTTTGTTTATTTTTGAGAGCAAGAGACTGAGCGTGAGCCAGAGAGGGGCAGAGAAAGAGAGAGGGAGACACAGAATCTAAAACAGGCTCCAGGCTCTGAGCTGTCAGCACAGAGCCCAGTGTGGGGCTCGAACCCACGAACCAGGAGATCAAGACCTGAGCTGAAGTCTGATGGTTAGCCAACTGAGCCACCCAGGTGCCCCTAAAAGCTTTTTATTTGGACGTAGTCCCAATAGTTTATTTTTGCTTTTGTTTCCCTTGTCTGAGGAAATCTATCTAGCAAAATGTTGCTAAGGCCAGTGTCAAAGAGATAACTGCCTATGTTTTCTTTGAGGAATTTCATGGTTTCAAGTCTCACAGTTAGGTCTTTGATCCATTTTGAGTTTATTTTTGTGGGTGGTATAATAAAGTGGTCCAGTGTCATTCTTTTGTATGTTGGTGCCCAGTTGTCCAACACCATTTATTGAAGGGATTGTCTTTTCCCCATTGCATATTCCTGCCTCCTTTGTTGTAGATTAATTGACCATATAATCATGGGTAGATTTCTGGGCTCTCTATTCTGTTGCATTGATCTATGTGTCTATTTTTGTGCCAGGGCTCTCCTATTCTCATTACTATAGATTTGTGGTCTGTCTTGAGATCTGGGATTGTGATACCTCCAGATTTGTTCTTAAGATTCCTTTTGTGGTTCCATATAAAATTTAGGATTGTTTGTTCCGGTTCTATGAAAAAAAGGCTTTTGGTATTTTGATAGGGATTGTATTACACATGTAGATTGCTTTGAGTTGTATGGATATTTTAATAATAATCTTCCAATCCATGAGAATGGAATAACTTTCCAGTTGTTTGTGTTCTCAGTGTTTTCATCAGTGTTTCCTAGTTTTCAGAGTTTAGGTCTTCCACATCCTTGGTTAGGGCATCTTAGTTTTTGGTGCTGTTGTAAAAGGGATTGTTTTAATTTCTTTCTGTTACTTTATTTGTAGGGTATTGAAATGCAACAGATTTCCATGTATTTTGTATCCTGCAAGTTTATTGAATTCATTTATCAGTTCTACTAGTTTTTTGGTGGCGTTTACAATTTTCTATGTATAGTATCATGTTATCTGGAAATAGTCAAAGTTTTACTTCCTCCTTGCTGGTTTGGATGCCTTTTATTTTTTCCTCTTCTCTGATTGCTGTGGCTAGGACTTCCGATACTGTGTTAAATAGTAATGGCGAGAGTGCACATCCCTGTCTTGTTTCTGACTGTAGAGGAAAAGCTCTGGTTTTTTCCCCTATTTATTAGCTGGGGCGCCTGGGTGGCTCAGTCAGTTAAGCGTCCAACTTTGACTTGGGTCGTGGTCTCACGGTTTGTGGGTTCAAGCTCTGTGTTGGGCTCTGTGCTGACGGCTCAGAGCTTGGAGCCTGCTTCAGATTCTGTGTCTCCTTCTCTCTGCGCCTCCCTCCCTCCCTCAAAAATAAACATTAAAAAAAGATAATAGCTCTTGGTTTTTCATATATAGCCTTATGTTGAGGTATGTTCCCTCTAAACTAACTTTGTTGAGAGTTTTTTTTTTATCATGAATGGATGTTGTATTTTGTCAAATGTTTTTTTTTTTTTTTCTTGTATCTACTGAGATCCTATGGTTTTTCATTCTTCTTGATGTGATCTCTCACAGTGATTTGTGGGTATTGAACCACTTGCATCCTGGGATAAATCCCACTTGATTGTGGTGAATGATCTTTTTAAAGTACTGTTGATTTTGGTTTGCAGTATTTTGTTGAGGATTTTTGCATCTATGTTCAACAAGAATATTGGCCTATAGTTTTATTTCTTGTGTCTTTATTTGGTTTTGGTATTTGGGTAATGTTGCCTCCTACAAAAAAATTTTCCTTGCTGTTTTTCAAAGTAGCTTGTGAAGAATAGGTATTAACTCTTCAGTATTTGGTAGAAGTTTTCTGTGAAGACCTCTGGTTCTGACTTTTGTTTTCTGGGAGTTTTTTTGTTTTTTGTTTTTCTTTATGATTCAGTTTCTTTGCTGATAATCGGTTCTGGATTTTGGTGTTCTGAAAGTTTTTGATTACTGATTTGATTTCTTTGCTGGTAATAGCTCTGTCCAAATTTTTTATTCCTTCCTGATTCTGTTCTAGAAGATTGTTTTTAGGAATTTATCCATTTCTTCTAGATTGTCCATTTTCTTGGCTATAATTTTTAACAATATTCTCTTCCAATCCTTTTATGTTCATGCTGTCTGTTATTTCTCCTTTATTTCTGATTTGATTTGGGCTCTCTTTTTTTTTCATGCTAAGTCTGGCTAATGGTTTGTCAGTTTTATTTATCTTTCCAAAGAACAAGCTCCTGGTTCTTTGACTGATCTGTTCTATTGTTTTTGTTTTGTTGGGTCTCAATTTATTTCTGCTCTGATCTTTATTTCCTTCTAATCTGGTGCTTTCTTTTCCCTTTTCTGGTGTCTTTAGATGTAAGGTTAGGTTGGTTATTGGAGATTTTTCTTGTTTCTTGAGCTAGAATTATATTGTTATAAACTTCCCTCAAAACTGCTTTTGCTGTGTCCCAAAGATTTTGGACTGTTGTTTTCATTTCCATTTGTTTTGATGTATTTTTTGATTTCCTCTTTGATTTTTCTGGTTAACACATTCATTGTTGGGAAGCCTGTTGTTGAGCCTCCATGTATGTGTTTCTGTTGTTTCCAGATTTTTTTCTTACAGTTGATTTTTAGTTTCATACTATTGTGGCCAGAAAAGATACTTGACATGATTTCAATCTTTCCAAATTTACTGAAATTTGTTTTGTGGCCGAACATGTGATCTATCTTGGAGGATGTTCCATGTGAACTTGAAAAGAATGTGTATTCTGTTTTTGCGTGAAATGTGCTGGATGTATCTGTTAGGTCCATCTGGTCTAATTTGTCATCCAAAGCTACGGATTCCTTACTGATTTTCTTTCTGATGACTATCTGTAGATGTAAGTGGGGTGTCAGCATTCCCTATTATCATATTACTGTCAATTTCTCCCATTATGTCTGTTACCATTTGCCTTAGGTGCTGCCCTGTTGGGTGCATAGGTATTTGAAACTTCTTGTTGGGTTGATCTCATTATCATTATGCAGGGTCCTTCTTTGTCTTTTGTTTTAACCTTTGTTTTAAAGTCTATTTTGTGTGATATAAGTCGTGACACCCTGGCTCCCCTGCTTCCATTTGCAGTGTATGTTTTTCCAGCCCTTCTTTTTTAGTCACTATGTCTCTTTAGGTCTGAGGTGAGTCTCTTGTAGGCAGCATGTAGATGGATCTTGTTTTTTTATCCATTCAGTTACCTTGTTTCTTTTGGAGCACTTAGTTTATTTACATTTAAACTAATTACTGATAGGCATGTAATTGCCTTTGATTGCCTTTTGTTGTTTTCCAGTTGTTTTTAGTAGTTCTCTGTTCCTTACCTCTCTGTGTGCATGTGTGCGATTTGTGAAGTCCTCTCTGGCAGGGGCCTATCACTGGACAGCCCTTGCCCACAACTCCTTGGCTCTCTGCTCAGGGAGGGAGGGATAGTGCTTGTAAACAGCCCAGCCATTAGGCAGAGGTGCCTGAAGGTATGTGTAATCAGTATCTACCTGTGTTGTAGGAGTTGATGTTGTAATGGTGCAGAGGCGTCACAGACCTCAAGATAAAAGTGACATCGATGCCTTCTTGTTAGGAGCTTTGTGTGTGATTTCCTGGACACCTGACAGAATATGCTGTACAAAATGCAGATGGGTTAATGGTAGTGTTTGCCAGGGAGGACTGGTTAGTGGTTAGCGTTCCTGTAACAGACGGACTTGATAAACTTCAGCCCTGGAAGAGTTCCTGACAACTGTGCCAGTTTAACAGCAGCGTGGCTTCTGTTTCTTCCTCTTCCTCCTCATCCTGGTGGCTTTGGCTGGAGCAGGGACATCTGCTCTTAGGTTCTTTTGCTTTTCCCTAGAAACCTAAAGCGTTGATGTCACTCGAATCCAGTGGGAGGGCACTGCTCCCTTCCAAGGGACCCCTCTCATGGAGCCAGTTGTCCATAGTGCCTATTGCTGTCTTTTCCTTTGTCTCCTTGCGCCATGTTGTGATTGGAAGCAAAGCTCCACACTGGGCTTGGATTTCTGACCAACCCTCTGCTATGCCAGAGCATTGGATCTGCCTCCATTTTGCCATTCTGGAGTCAACTGTGCACCTAATGCCCGTTCACCTACCTCCTCGATACGGGGCCACAGGTGTGCATGCAGAGGATTCCAGGTCGATGCTGGTTTTCTAGCATTCTGCTGCATGCTGTATGCCCTTCTTCACTAGGAAACCAGACTGCAAGACACTCCAGTAAAAGCCATTAGAAACTGGCTGTAAGAAACCGTTAATTCTATGAGGTAGGTAATGGTAGTGGTTACAGTGAATGTGCATGTGCATATTAATATTCTTTAAAAATACAGTGAAAAATTGTATTTGTATATCGTCTTTGAGAAGAGCTTAGAAAAAAGGTATTATAAAAGTGTGACTTTCATAAAGTGTAACTCCAGTGTGTGGTGGTGGAGTCAGTGGAGTGCGATGTTGTGTAGACTAGAACAAACCAAATAGCACAGCGCTGTACTATATGCTATAGAAGAGACTACTACAGCATTGTATCACATCGAACAGACCACACGGCCCAGCGTTGTATAGTCTGGAATAGAGCACACCATGTAGTGCATCGTAGTATAGCATTGCACCATATAGTATGGAGCAGACGACACGGCCCAGCGTTGTATAGTCTGGAAAAGGGCAGACCACGTAGTGCATCGTAGTATAGCATTGCACCATATAGTATGGAGCAGACCACATGGCCCAGCGTTGTATAGTCTGGAATAGAGCAGACCACGTAGTGCATTGTAGTATAGCATTGCACCATATAGTATAGAGCAGACCACACGGCCGAGCGTTGTATAGTCTAGAATAGAGCAGACCACGTAGTGCATTGTAGTATAGCATTGCACCATATAGTATAGAGCAGACCACACGGCCGAGCGTTGTATAGTCTAGAATAGAGCAGACCACGTAGTGCATTGTAGTATAGCATTGCACCATATAGTATAGAGCAGACCACACGGCCGAGCGTTGTATAGTCTAGAATAGAGCAGACCACGTAGTGCATTGTAGTATAGCATTGCACCATATAGTATAGAGCAGACCACACGGCCGAGCGTTGTATAGTCTAGAATAGAGCAGACCACACGGCCCAGCCTTGTGTAGAACAAGGATCAGAACATGTAGTACAGTGTAGTGTAGAACAGATCACGTGGTCTAGCACAGCACTGCATTCTGTCGTATAGAGCAGACCACACAGCGCCGTGGTGTATGGTCTAGGATAGTGTAGAACGGCCACACGGCATAATAGGACATAGCCTTGTGTCGTGTAATATAGAAGCCGGCACATAGTCCAGTGCAGTATCGTGTGGTAGTGTAGTGTAGAAAGGTCTAGAACAGCATAGCACAGCGTTGTATAGAATAGGATGGTACAGACCGCCCAGCACAACATCGCACAGTGTAGCCGAGAATAGTGTATGCCTGTACAGCACAGCGCGATAGTGCACCGTGTGGTACAGACCAGACCAGCACAGCATAGCTTTACCTCTCTGCCCTTGACGTTTCTGTTGTGTGCTCAGACTCTGGACTGAGAGCCACGAGTATGATGATGCTGTTTTCTAGGAGCCATTTATTTACTTGGGTCACGTGATGGTCCTGTTTATTTGCTAGTCGTCCGTGTGGCCGTCTGCTCTGAGCGGTAGGGCTGGTAAGTGGGGTGTTGGTAAATCTAGGCATCATGGCTGGCATGTGGCCAGTGCTCTGTGGAGTTTACTGTCGTTAATACTCTACTTGTAAAGTCCTTGCTCTCCCCCAAAAGCCCGCACGCCAGCCATACCACAGACCGTGGGCAGTCAGCCTGTTCAGGACGAGGGCTTCCTTTGAACAAAAGTAGAACTTAATTGGGAAGGAGCCTGCTGGCATTCTGAGTGCCAGGCCTCCCTGGCGGTGTGCGTGGAGTGGTCTCTCCTGGAAAGGACTCCGTGGCTCTGTCTCTCTGCCCCCCCTTATCTGGCCCTCCTCATAGGGAGATCCTTAGTTGTTGACGATGTGCCTGTCGGCGCCGGTGGGCAGTTGTGGAGTGTGCAGGGGAGGCGGCGTGTCGCCACCATCTCCCGCTGGTCCCTGGTTTGTCCTGTGGCTGCGGCCTCCTGTGTGGCCCTTGAGCGGAGCCCTCTCGGGGGTGGGGGCGGGACAGCCAGTGTTTGGTGGCCCCGGGAAGCACACATAACGGTGTGGTTGGTGATAACTGCTGGTCCAAGAAGTCCTGACCGCCTAGACCTGAGAGTTGTAGGGTCCCCTCCAGGCGGAGCGCCGGACGTCTCCTCTGAGCCAGCCCTAGTTTCACCCCTGCTGAGGCTCTGGGAAGGGAACTGGGTCCCTGAGGCTTGAGAACCGTTACGGGTCATGACTTCCTATCCAGGTGGGACACTTGGTCTCCTCCAAAGGTGTACCTTCTTTCAGCGTTTCTGAATTGGGAGATTCTAGACATACTGTTAGGAGTTTTGGAGACTGAGGATCCCCCAGCAAGCCCCCGGGTCATAGTTGTGACATCCACAGGCAGCGGTGTCTGGTGAGCTGTGCCAGAGGACCAGGAGCTGATGTCCGTGCCTTAAGCCCGAGCTGTTGCCCGGAGGCAAGTCTCCCCGGGAAGGTCAGTGAAAGTTTTGTGCTCTCAGAACTGCCTTGCATTTTTTTCTGTGCTTCTGACTGCCCTCCAGCTGGGGCCTCGCTGCTCCGAGAGGCCTGAAGGGCAGGGTGGCTGAGACCCCGGGGGGTCTCTCAGAGGTGTGTGGCTTCAGGGATGAGGTCCCGTCAGGAGCTCCACGTCCTGAACTTAGCCCCGACCCCAGAAATTGCTTAATGTCGGTTCTTTCTGTCCCCTTGATTCGATGGCACCAGCCCTTCTTACTGGTCACCTTTTCTGTGGGCCCAGGACCCTCGGGAGCTCCATGTGTGACTCCGGATGGTCTGATCATGTGTTTCTCGAAACATTCTTGAAAGACTCGTGGGTCAAGTTGTCCACGTGAAGAAGCTCACCCTTCGAGGACAGACTCTGTGGTGGGAACAGGGCCTTCGGGTGGGGCAGAGGTGGGGGTGCTGGCCAAGTAGGTTGTGGGGTCTCTTAACTGTGAGGCTTCAAGGCTGGGACGGGCGGGTAGAGAGGGTGCTCCGTGCCCGGGCCGCTTCCCGGCTGACGGCCGGGTCCCGCGCGGGGCCTGTCGCTGCGGTGTCTTCTCCCCAGACCGCGCCGGCCCTGACCCGCGTCCTCCGGAGCACCCTCCGCGGAGGCCTCTGCTGGGCGCCCCGCGTCCGCACTTCCGCAGGCCGGGCGGTGTCCGGGACCGGGTCGCTCCGAGCGGTGTCCGGGGGCTCTCGGAGCGCCGAGCTGCCCGCCCTTGGGTCTCCTGCTGGGAAGGGGGCGGGGTCGCAGACGCGGCTCTGCCGCCTCCTTTAGCTGAGGGGGCCCGGGGGGCCCGGGGGGGGGACCGCGCACAGCCCCCCCACAGGCGGTGCGCTGCCCCTCGCGACCTGCGCCGTCGGTGAGGGCGGGCCTGCCGAGCTGCCTGCGGGAGGCCCCGGGCGTGCGGCCGGGCTCCCCGGCGGCCGCTGCCTCCCGAGGGGGCCGAGGGCCCTCGGGGGTGCGCGCGTCTCTCTCGGAAGAGCGTCGTCTGGACACCCGGAGGTCGCCGTCTAGCGAGCGAGCGGTGGTGAACGCGAGGAGCCCGAGCGGAGGCTGTCGGCGGTGCTCGAGCCGAGGCCTCCCGCCGGGCCTGCGGGCACTTAGTGTGGCCGCCGCCGGGGCGTGTTGGGTGTTGGGCTCCCGCCCGAGCGGGACAGTAGAGCCGGTGACCTGTGTCGGGAGGGAAACCGCTCGGCTGTGGAGCGGGAATGATGGGGGAGCACGGCGGAAACCGCCGCCCCGGCTTTGACCCGGGGTCAGTCTTCAGCGGGTGTGACGGCCGGACCTGAGGGAGCGGGTGGCCGAGGGGGGCGGCAGAGACGCCAGCTTCCCCCTCGGGTCCAGGCCCCGCCCCAGACGCCGGCCAGGACGGTGCGTTTGTGACCGTGGGCGGGACTCTGCCCGGCGAAGGCTCTGGGGGCGACGCCCTCTGGGGGCCACGGGCTGCAGTCGTGGGAGGCACCCAGGCAGCTTCGCGCTGAAAGATGCCTGTTTTGTTCGCAAAGGTGACTGAAGTCCAGCAAAGAACTTCCGGGTTCCCCGCAGGTGCTGGTGGAAGTTTGTGGACATAACATCAAACGGCTGCCTTTTCCTTTCCTTTTAAGGAGATGCCAGCAGAATGCCGGGCGCCTCTGCCCGCGGTTTGGGCCGGGCCGACGCAGGTGGGCGTCGGGGTGGACGGCCTGGCTGAGGGTCGGGGCCGCCAGCCGCGGCGAGGGGCTCTCAGCTGCAGGTGCGCCGGGCGGCCGCCGTTATGCGGCACAGAGGCCATCAGGGGCTGGAGGCACCTCAGGACGACGGCAGACGTTACAGCCCAGCTGGCCCGTCACCAGGGCAGAGCCACAGGCAAGGGACGGCGTGGCTGTTAGCTGGTCTGCAGAAGCCCCGAGAAACGGCACAACACGGCCCTCTGCCACGGTCCCGTCCCGGTGCCAAAGAGCAGGTGGCCACGCGTGGGCTCTGTCAGCGTGGACGCACAGTCAGTCTTCGCGCGGCAGCGGGCACCGGGAGGGGTGGGGCCGGGGTGCTTGTGTGCCACGTGACTTTCCTTTCTCGTGGCGGGAGGTCAACGTTAAGTGTGGGTGCTGGGTCGGCCTGGCTGTGGTGGCCCCAGGTGACGACAGCAAGTCGGGGGGCCCGGGTCTCCCCTGCGTCTGCAGCCCGGCCGTCCTCCAGGGCCCCGTCCTGCCCGAGCGGCGGGCAGCGGCGCTCTTCACCGCCCGTGCTGCACGGTCACGACTCTTGCTGAAATGCACACCGTTCGGGTCTCTGATCGTTGTTCGTTTTTTTTACGACGTCGGCTCTGAGACGAGGGCCCTGCGTGCCGGGCTCGTGTTCGCTGAGGCGAGCTAGTGTTAGCGGCATCGGTAGAACCGTCCTCAGGATGCACCGTGTCCCTCTCGTTTGCGCCCTGGGGGTGCCGCAGAGCACCTCCTTACGCGTTCTCTTCGCGGGTGCGTTCTCACTTTCCCTTTCGCTGTGGTGACGGGCCACCTGCGCGGGGATGCCGGCTCTCCTGTCCAGCGGCTACGCACCCGGTGCAGCTTTCGATGGGGAGACATTTTTGTTCCGAGGATGGTATTTAGAAAACAGGATGTGAATGCACGTAAATGTTCAGAGTTGGTGTCAGAGGCCAGTGTTCTATGTTGTAAAAGCTGTACATCCTGGGGAAATATTTTTTTAAAATATATTAGGCATTGAAATAAGTTAAAAATTCAAGTTTTTTGCATAATCCCTTCTGTATGAATACATACCTTATGACTGTCTCACGCATTGTCTTTTTTATCTTGTGTTTTTTAAAAACTTCGTCATCCCCGCATTCATTCCAAAAATTCTCTGGTGGATTCTCCCAGGTGGAGGGCAGAAGTGAGGGACGGATGTGGTCCCAGATCTGCGCTGGGGGCGCTGACTGGTGCTGAGTGGGGTGATGCAGGTGGGGTAGGGGCTGGTGGTCGTGGGAGGCAGCCCCGGGTGCAGAGGTGGAGCCCTGGGCTCTGGCGGGGGTCAGGGCTGGGAGCTAGCGGGGAGGGGGTCTGGGGGGACGAGCTGGAGGGCCAGCAGGTGAGGCCGGGAAGGGTGTGGAGGGGGGTGTGCTGCCCTGGGCCGGGGCACGTGAACCGGCCCCAGGCAGGGCGGGGAGGGCAGAGCACAGCCCGGGGGCCATCCCTGCAGATGCCTGTAGGACTCTGGGACTGGAGGTTTGCCCCTGAGCACACCTGTGATGTGCCCGAGGTCACGGCAGCGTTGGGGGGGTGCATGGTCTTCGGTGAGCAGGTGGGTGGAAGACCTGGGCAGAGTCCTGTTGGCAGGTTGGGGGCCGAGAGGATTGTGGTGGCAAGATGCAGAAAACGGCTGAGCCGGGGGCGCCGCGGTGGCCCTTGATTTCTGCTCATGTCCTCATGTCTTGGTTTGTGGGTTGGAGCCCTGCATCGGGCTCGGTGCTGACAGTGCAGAGCCTGCTTGGGATTCTCTCCCCTCTCTCTGCCCCTCCCCTGCTCGTGTGTACGCTCCCTCTCTCTTTTTCTCTCAAAATTAACAAAGCAGTTCGGCTAGCTTGCACAGAGAGCAGGAGTGAGCCTGAGGTGGGCATGACCCCACAGTGGTCCGAGGCAGCACCAACTGGCTCAGGCTGAGACCCCGGCGCGTGGGCCTTGGCGGGCGGGTGGCTGGGGCTGCCTGACCCTTGCCGACTCACCGGAGGAGACTGTGGCTGGTGGCCCCCAGCCCGTCTCCGGGGTGGGCTCCTACCCTGGGAGGGCACACGCAGAGACGGCTGCAGGTAACCGCCCTGCCTGCTGTTTGCGGGTCGTAGGTCCTGCGTTCGTCTGCTTCCTCCTCCGCGGACCACATCCCCGGCCCCTGCAGGCGGCTGCGGCGTGTGGTCCCTGCGGGAGCGAGGCCCCGTCCTCACCCGGAGCCGGGGCGCCTGGTCCCGTGGCTCCGGAGAGACTGCAGGCAGGCCTCACGCGGGTCTCTGTGCAGAGCCAGGAGGCGGTGGCGCGTCTCTCTCCCTGGGCCTTGTCGCCTGCGACGCGGGATGCTCTTCCCAGTAGGTGAGTTGTGCGCCTCGTAGGCAGCGGGAGTTGACGTGAACTTTGGACAGCAAATACGGTCTGAAGTTTCTCTTAAGTTTCGATGTGTTCATGGTTCAAATGGTTCGGTTCAAAGCACCAAACGCTTGAATGTTGGTGACAGATGGTCCCCAGCAAGGGAGCCGTGTGCCTGTGTGTTAGAGGAACGGTACTGCTCCTCTTACCTCAGATAGAAAGTTTGGTGTTCTGCCAGAAAGAACCTATACTTTATGTAAAACAGTATCATTTGCCAAGTGACTTGAGATACTGGTTTAAACTATAAATTCATTTCATCTTCTAGCAGTCAACATACTTGAGTTATTAACAATTCAAATGACACCTGCTGTGTTCCGACTTCTGATTTCCCTCTAATTCACAGCATTTTCTGGAACACAAGAAAACCCCAGATCTGAAAATTATTGGGCGATGTGAGGAAAGGAAAGTTGGTTCTGGTATTTTGCTTTAAGGAAATTATTTTATGCTGACTTTATTTGCTCCTTTTCTAATAAGAAAAATCATTTCTTTATTAGATATGAACTTAGTTAAGTACCACAAGAGTGCATATAATTATGATAAATATAATCCTTCTAATTAAAAAGCATTCGGTTGCTGTGGAATATTCGTGATGCTTGCTGAGCTGTGCCCTCTACCCTTCCCCACCCCACCACTGTGGTTCATGTTCACATCTGCTTGTGAAAAAGCAGTTACCGTTCGTATGTGTTAGTAGAATGGTTTTCAGCCCCAGGAATAGGATATACTGCCAGTGAAGGAAATTCTCAAGTGAGTGGGTCTGTGTGAATTTAGGAAGAAAAAAACATTATTAAACTACTCCCTCCCTTCTTATGCCCCATCTAGAGAATCAGATTTAATTAATTTCCAATTTTTTAAAAAAATGGTTACTTCTAGGAGAGAGAGAGAGAGAGCATGAGCAGGGGAGGGGCAGAGAGAGAGGGGGAGACAGAATCCGAAACAGGCCCCAGGCTCTGAGCTGTCAGCACAGAGCCCGACTCGGGGCTCGAACCCGCGAACTGTGAGATCATGACCTGAGCTGAAGTCGGATGCTTAACTGACTGAGCCACCCAGGTGCCCCTATTAGTTTCCAAGTTAAGGTAATTTGACAGTTTAGCAAAAACCTCTTTCTATGAAATTTTTCTTGTGTTTTGTATTTTTCAGTTGCTTGGCTGATCATGATAAATGCAAAATGAGATGTTTTACTAACTGCTGGAAAAATGTTATGACCGAGTATCACGACGTTAACAGAGTAGGGATAAAATCGTACCTGTCGCTTGCGTGACGGGTGCAGAGAACGCGGGCCCACCGCTGTTTCCTTCGGGCCGGTAGATGGCGGTGTGTTTTCCGGGTCGTGGTGGGGTCGGGGTGCTTGTGCCCCGTGCTCCGGCTCAGAGGCAGGAGTGGGTGGACGTGGGACATCGTCGCAGTTGAGCCAGGAGGTGAGGAGCAGTGAGGGCCGGCCAGGGTCCTGTCTGGGCGTCAGGGGCACAGCCCGGCCTCGGTGCTGGCGGGGTTCGCGAAGGCAAGGTGGCTGCTGTTGCTGAAGAACACGAGTATCGTTACCTCCTGCGTATCCTCGTTACAAAATGTATCTGATTCAGCGTGAATGTTAATATGCTTTAGTCTAAAAAATAATTTTACACTACGTGATTTTCTAGGGGGGGAAAACCCACTTGATTTAAAAACCAAAACCAGAGTGATGGGTGGGAAAACAACATTTTGAGGGAGCTTATGTGCTAGCGATTGACAGTGTTTCCTAAACTATGGAGTTTGTTTTCTGTTTGCATTTGAAAGCACCATTTGTTAGCCCGGGAAGATGGGGTGAGGCCAGCCCCCGCCCTCTGTTGAGAGGGAAGCGGCATCGTACGCGAAGCACCGCCTGCTAGTGCCATGATCGCGTGACACGTAAGCGGAGACGTAAAAGGCGGGCTTACAGTTTTCATTGTGGAAAATCGAGACTGGTTTAAAAATTACTTTTAACCGCCCCCGTCCAGTCAGAGTTTGATGAATTTTCCCGGTCTCTTTATATACTTGAGGGTGAGCTGGTGTAAATGGTGGATGTGCAGCTCCTTGCCGTGCGAGGCAGGCGGCGGAGCTCACAGGGCTCGACCCGCAGCTGACGGGACCGAGTCCCGAGAGTGGGGGCCACGCCGGGGACGGAAGGCTCACAGGCGCCGTGCCTCCCGCACCCCGTGCCTGGCTTCGATGTGCGTCTTGACGAGTGTCCGTCTGCGCAGGGACGTGGACCCGTGGCTCCGAGCTCCTCCCTGCTGCCTCCGTCCGAGTGACCGTGCCACCCGCCCGTGGGTCCTTCACACGCCTGGCTCCATGCCTCGCCCTCCCTCGGGATTCCGTGTGTGGAAGGAGATGCGGGACTTTTTTCTCCTGGTATGAGATGTGTTTTCCTCCTGAATGTTTTTGGAATTTTCTCCCCCTTTGGCTTCATGATAAAGCTGAAGTTCAGCTTCATCTTGTTGGGGGTCTTTGTCGTGTTTTCTGGAACGTCACCTCCCCTGCTGGGGACGTGAGCCCCGTGTTTTGTGTCCTTTCCTCCTTCATGATCTGCTTTGCTTTTTAAAGTGCTGATGCTGCCCAGCCCGTCCGAGGCCCGGCCGTCACGCCCCCGATGCTGTGGCTGCGCTTCCCACGGCTTGACTGCGTGTCTGAGGTTGCGGTGGCCGTTTCCCTGGGAACGGTGGGGAGTGGGGAGCTTATAGCAGGGCTGTCGCCCGGATGGGGCTTTGTGGCTCCGCCCGGCCCTCTGCAGGGGGGCGGCGTGCTGAGGGGACCCCGAACCCCGAGTCCGGTTGTGTGCTGGCCAGGCGGAGCTGGTCCCACCTGTACTAGGAGCGGTGAGACGGGCCCTCAGTGTCTCTGACATGCGCCTGCGGACTTGCCAGAGGCTCTGCAGGGTCTCCGCCAGGAAGCCCCCCTCGTGCTGCAGACCTTGGCTCGGTCCGCTGTCTCCGCCTGCGGCCCCCTGCCCTCCCGCGGGCCCCCACCCTGCACGCAGCCCCCACCCGGGGCTCACGTGCTCTGCCCCCTGCGGTGTGGGCTTCTTCAAGGCCGTGTCACTTCTCCTCCTCAGCCACGAGTGCGCTTAGGGAATCCTGATCCTTTATGTCATTTCACTTACAACCTGGTTTCCCAAGGCATCTTGTCTGCACCACCTGCCACCCTTTCGTCCTGTCCGCCCTGAGAGGACGCACCTCCTGCGTCCAGGCTGTGGGCGTTTCCTTCCCTCCCTCCAGGCCACCCTGTGCACCCGACCCTGCTTTCCACCCCCATCACACATGGGGCGTCCCACGAATAATCCCCCCTAATTCAGAAGCGTGCAGTAAGATTTAATAAAGCGAATGCATCAGTGAGAGTTCTTTTATAAACTGGGAAAAAACCCAGAAGTATTGATAGGTGTAACATTACAAACCAGCCAGAATTCAATAAAAACTTACTCTGATGTTCCAAGCAGGTAGCCCCAGACCGCTGCGGGGAAGAGGTCTCCATGCACCGTCTGTGCCTACTGCACAGTCACTGGATAAAACAGGCTTAATGGAAGGGTAACGATGCAGGCCAAGCCCCTTCCCACGCGGAAGTGCTGTGATCTGAGTAACAAGTAGTCGTGCCGAGCTGGGTCACAGCCTGCCTCCCTCGTCAGTCTGGCGTGACTTCCCGAGGGTGGGGTCCAGAGGCCTGTTGCCGCACTCCTGCGCGGGGTTGCGGCCTCTCCCCCCGCACAGCGCGCCTCACGTGGATCCGCGTCACATTCCTTTCTTAAATTAGCTCCATGCGCGCCAGCTGCAGTTGACAGAGGCTGAAGGCTGAAGGGATTGTCCTGTCAGGGTGAATGCACGGGGGCCTGGTGTGTCTCAGGTGTAGACGCGAGCGACCCTTCAAGCGAGTCTTCTGAACAAAGTCACGGTGGGCGGAGGTCACTAGTAAAAATGACGCGTACATGCCCGAGTTGGCCGCCGTGGCTACAGGGATGTAAATCTAGCCAATGAAACCGATGTGGCCATCTTTGTTTTTCATTTAGGAATCGATAGTCATGGTGTCTGGGCATTTGCCCTGTAGCTGTGTCCTGCCCGGCTTGTCCAGGTACCGCCAGCCTCACCCAGGCAAGCAGACGAACATTCTAGGGAGGGAGTGCCCAGAGGACGATTTGGGGCAGTTTCCAGAACCTCCCATGTGCTGACTGCTGGGGAACCGTGCTTATTGCGCTTCCAGCACGAAACGGCCTGGTTCTGAAGTAGCTCTTTGTAGTATCATGTGGCACAGAAATAGAGATGTTCTCTTAGAAAGGGCGTGGTCAGAAAATTGATGTCCTTCATCACATTTGGCAGAGACGTCAAATTAGTAGGCACTGTTCTTGTCTCTGCTTCTTGGAGCAGGGATATAAAAAACCATTCATCCAATCAAGTTAATTCTTTTTTTTTATGTTTTATTTCTGAGAGCGAGAGAGAGCAAGCGAGAGCGAGTGAGCGTGAGAGCGCAGGGGAGGGTTAGAGAGAGAGGGAGACACAGAATCTGAAACAGGCTCCAGGCTCTGGGCTGTCAGCACAGAACCCAATGTGGGGCTCAAACCCACGAACTCTGAGATCATGACCTGAGCCGAAGTCCAACGCTTAACCAACTGAGCCCCCCAGGCGCCCCCATCCAATCAAGTTAAATACATTGTCCCCCCCCCCGCCCCGCAAGTAATCTAAGAGGACTCTTCACCACTGATGTTGGCTATGATAGGTTTCATTGACAAGTAGATCACGTTAAAACTGGGTCTGTTTTGAGGAGCCTGGTTGGTTCGGTTGCTTAAGTGTCTGAGTTTTGATTTCAGCTCAGGTAATGATCCCATGGTTCATGGGATCGAGCCCCACATCAGGTTCTGTGCTGACAGCATGGAGTCTGCTTGGAATTCTCCCTCTGGCTCTGTCTCTCTCTGCTCTTCCCCTGCTCATGAGCTCGTGCACTCTCACTTTTTCAAACATGTTAAGAAAAGAGAATTCCCTGCGGTTACATGGAGTGAGTAAAGTAGGTGAGGAGAGTCTCCCTTCTGACCCAGAATGAGGTCGTACCCAGAGATCTTTTGGGATCAGGAGAGATTTGACTCATGGTAATTTGTTGTGAATCATCTTGGACCTGTATCTCCCCCTCTTTTGATGGGAATGGAAGAAGAAAGCCCCCACGTGCCAGCTGGGCACGACCGGGAGACCCGTGGTGAGCGGCTGACGTAATGATGTGCACGAACGTGCAGCCCCGTTGGCACCCGAGTCAGCTGCCTCGAGGCCAAGCCCGGGGGGCCTGAGGCCTCAGCTTGTGGCCTGTGGGGTGCGGCCCTGCTTGAGCGGGGCCTTCCCGGCTGCTGTCCTCACTCGAGCATGTCAGCCTTCTGCGTCAAGGCCACTTGGCTTTTCCCGTGCCGCGCTCGGAGGTGGCCTTGCGCGTCCGCGCCTGTCCCGAGGGCAGAGCCTGGGCAGGGCCTCCCTGGGGGTCCTGAATGCGGACACAACAGCCAGGCAGCCGGTGCCCCCGGTTCCCGGGTGCCCTCCTGTCTGCGGGCTGGGCAGGGGGCAGCCGCGACGGGCACCCCCTGCCCTGGCTGTGCAGTTGGCGGGGGGATGGACCCCTTGCGCAGGGAGGATGGGGCCTCGTGTGTGACTTCGGACAAGTGTGTGGCCGTGCTGTGCGTTCGAGTGTGTTTGCCCCCGTGCAGCCCGTGAGCAGGCGCGCTGCCAGCGCCCCGCGCTCGCCCACCGCCGGCCCCTGCGGGAGCCCCTTCCCACGCTCTCTGTACACACCACGCGTGTGCCGGGAAGCTGGGGCGGGGACGGGGGCCGTGTGCCCCTTACGGGCCTCGGAGCACGTGGGTTCAGCCCCGAGGACGGCCGACTCTGCTGGGGTAGATCCGTCAGTAAGCCCCGCCCTCCCGGGCCCCGCCCTCCCGGGCCCCGCCCTCCCGGGCCCCGCCCTCCCGGGCCCCGCCCTCCCGGGCCCCGCCCTCCCGGGCCCCGCCCCCTCCTAGGGTGGGCGTGCAGCGCCGCCTTGGGCTTCACCGCGAAGCCGGAGGCACCGAAGGGTGGCTGAAGCGGGAGACCAGCACCCGTGGGTGCTGCTTGTTTCGTGACGACGGTGGCCTGGGCGGCCGTGGCGCGCGCTCCCTGTGTTTAGGGCCGGGGAGCTTTCTCACGTGGGCCTGAGGTGATGTCACCCAGACCTCGGGAGGGGCACGCGGCCTGCATGGTCCTCCCGCTGCGCTGCTCCCCTTGCCCAGCGCTCCTCCCTGTGGCCGCGGGTCTCGCTTGCGGAGTAACCGACGCGGCGTTGGGGTCTGCACCGCGCGGGGCGGTGCCCCGTGGCCGCGCCTGGCACCCGGCGGGGCTGTGGTTCTGCACCTGGGCGCCTCCGGCTTTCGAGCTGCCCCGGGTGAAGTGCTCGAAGCCCCCGCGTGCCCGTGAGCCTGGGACCGCTTCTCGCCGCGTGAGCGCGCCGCGCGGGAGGGCGCGCGTCCCTCTTCTACCCGGATGGGCCTCTCTCGGGACCCACAGCCCCCTGCCCCCCTGGGAGGAGGCGCCCGGGCCGGTTGGCGGAGCCGTGCTGCGGGCGTGCCAGCGGCCGCGCCGTAACCTCCCTCCGCGGCCTTCGCTCGCCGCTGGGCGCTGCCTTCCCGAGCGGGCGGGCGCAGAGCCCCCGCGTGAGGTGGCGTGTCGCTAGCGCCCCAGCGACGGCGTCTCGCTAGCTGCTGGAGCCTCACTCGCGTGCCGGGCAGGTTCGCCGCTTCTCCTGGCTCCCGCGTCACCTGACGCCTCTGGGAGCGTTTCCCCCGGGCCCTGCAGCAGGGTCGCGTTCACACCTGGGCCGGGGCTGGTCAGGGAGGGCGCTGTCGCCCTGCAGGGCGCCCTCTGACTCTGCGGACTCCTGAGACCCGCACGGGGGTGCCGGCCGCCTGCCAGTGCTCCCCGGTTCGGCTCGAGTCAGGCTGCGGCTCCCTGGCCTGCGGGACCAAGGGTCCGTGCGTACCTGGCCCTTTCATGTTTCCGTGGAGGGATTAGCTCTGGGTCAGAGTTTGGGTTGTTTTCACTGGGTTGGTGATTATCTCTCAGTTAAATCTCTCTTGCTCATCTTTGGAAAAGAGAACGAATTGGAATCTTGAGAACTGTGGAGGGCTGGCCCCCAGGGCGGTGAAGACACGGGAACCGGGGATCTAGACAGCAGGTCTGGGTACAGGCGGTGGGTGTGAATGGTTTGTCCCCCGGGGAGATGCTGGGTTTGCTTCCCTAGGGCTTCTCTCTCTCCCCGTGGTGCAGCGACGGCCGTCTCTGCAGTGACGTGGTGGCGCTTCCCATCGGGAGTTGACTTTTCTCTCTTGAGGAGTGTGCCCCTCTCTCCCTGGCGTGGGGGTCCTTCTGGAATCCAGTGTCATAGTGATATTTGACCCGGTTCTCAGCCTGCTTTGAAAGTTGACACCTTATTGGGTGAACATCCGATAACCTGCCACGGAGCAAAATTGAGGCAATGTTGTATTTGGTGTGTACATATAGACGTATTTTGAGGATTAACGTGTGGAGGAAATCTGCCAGTGGCCATGGGCAGATGTGGAGACCCTCTGCAGAAGGGGGAAGACTCCCCAGTTTTCGTGGAGAATGAAGACCTGCTCCTGCCGCTCGTGCTGGGCGGCCTCGTAAGTGTCCCCCAAACACGGCTGAGGCCGTGACTGTGTCTCCAGCACGGTTTTGTGGAAGAAGGGAATGTTAACCAAACATTCAGATGTTAGGAATGTAGGAAACGGATCCAGAGGAAAAAAACCGCCCTAGGTCCTGGAGAAATGTGGGTTAGGATAATGTAAACAATCTTGTGATTATACAAAATCTTGTAAAAATAATATAAGTCATCACCCTATTGCATATTAGGCTTTCACAGCAATATTTAGCTAAGAGCAGAATTAATGCCAAATTTTGTGTCAAAGCAACGATTATTCACCACATCACACTGAAGAAATGAGTTTATAAGGCAAAAGGGAAATAAAAATCCATAAGTTCAAAAAAAAAAAAAAAAGAGATGGAGCTTTTGTTGACCGGAGGCAGCTGACCAAGGAGTGGGCGATGGCAGTAGATGGTCTCCACCGGACGCCCAGGAGCATCTCCACTGGGCACTAGGACGTTGGGAGCTGGTTGGCCGGTGGCGTTCCTTGCTGACAGAGCCCTTGTCGGCGGAGAGGTTGCCGAGCTCCGCTGAGCGAGGTGCACTGCCCGGCTTGGACTCCACGCCCACACCGTCCCTGGACATGCCATGTTGGTGGCTGAATCTGCACTCTGAGGGAAGTGCATGACCTTACCCGGCAGGGTTACTGGGCCCCATTCTGGCCCCAGAGTGCTTGGGTCGGGCAGAGTGAGGAGCCTCCTGCCCACGGGACACTGGGGTGGATAGAGGAGCAGCTCCTGACCCGGAGGAAACACGTGGAACGGGGCGCTGACCTGGATGCTTGAAGGAGTGAAGATCCTGGAGACTAAGTGTGGGGTGCAGGGTGGGGCTAAGAACAGAGAATGGCCACAGGCAGGGCGTGACCTTGGCTGGATTGGTTTGGAGAAGAAGAGCTGGAAGAGATGCTGTGGGGGACCGTTGATTTGAATAGAAGCTGGACTGTGATAATAGGAAGCTGTTAATTATGTGTGATATGGCTGTAGCTTCCGTGTGCCCAGACCACGTTGGGCCGAGTGATTAGGGGCGACGGTCGGCAGTGCAGATTGATGCGGGCGGCGCTGCAAGCAGACGGAGTGTTGGCGCCTGACCCTCGTGGGGAAACGTGAGGTCTTTTCATGGGATCATTCTCTCAACTTTAATACGTTGGACACCTTTCGTGATAAAGAGTGGGAGAAAATCTGGAAACTGAAAGGGAAGTCCAGATCAAAGCTACTGTTTTCAGATTCAGACGTGGGGAGCTTCCGTGTTTGTGATGTTCTCGTTCAAGTAGGATTTCATCCCTTGGATTTCATGATTTGTTTGTTTGTTTTTTCGTGAGAAATCTGCGTTTCTGGAAGAAAGGGAGGGGGCACTTCTGCTGAAAACCTTATCGTCCTGTGTTGTCCCTTTGGCCTCTCCTGAGCTGATGCCGCTGTGAGTCAGGACTGTCTGACCTTGTGGCCAAGTGCAGCTGCTCGATGCAGGGAGGTTAAAAATAACAAATCCTCGTACCACTCAGGCCAGGGCAAGGTCAGGAGAGGTTGGGACAAGTGTGATGCCTTGGCGGGCTGTTACTGGGAAGTCTGACTATGTAAAGGACCAGGTTCCTTCCTGTGAAATGCTGCTAGTGTGCCTGGTAATTCAAGGTCGCCCTGACTGTGGGCTGCGTGGTCTTGGTGATCACGGGTGTGCAGTGGAAGGGCTCCCACCGCAAGGCTCCGGTCCGGCTAGCCTGCGGGGATACGCGGTGGTGCTGACTGGGGAGGTTTCTGCGTGCCGGGGCTGGGTGACTGTCCCTTCCATAGGCAGGGCCAGGAGGGTGCTTCCAGAGGAGCTTCTGGGGAGAGAGCTGTACCTGCCTCGGCCAGGGGAGTCGATGTTTCCCCCATCGCTTCAAAGATTGTCCTGGCTGCCCTGTGCCAGCCGCCCTGCTGGGGGGCAGGGTTGCCCGATGAAAAAGTCACAGTATAACTGCTCTTCAGGAATGTAACCAGGACACTCTGAATATTTGGTGGCTATTTGGCTTTTTCTTGATGGTGGTTTTGGTTCTGTTTTCTTAATCTGTGCTATTACTCTTATAAGTCCAGACTTGAGTTGTTTTTTTTTTTTTTTTTTTTAAACAAGATTTGTTTTCTGTGTGGAGAGTGATCCAGTGGTGAGGGCATTTCGTCTCCTTGGGGCCCTCAGATGCCAGGGTCCAGACGGTGGCTTTGGGTGGCTGGCTTGGTCTGCAGAGGCTCAGTTGCCTGGAACATGGGAGGAGCAGCTTGGTCCCCTGACCTCTCCCCCTCACCAGCCGTGTGAACACTGGCACGTTTGGTCTGGTGACTATGGGAAATGCCTGCCCCTTTGTTCTGATCCCTGCACGGACGAGAGGCTTATTAAGAAAGGTGGTTTTGCACTGAGATACCACCTCACGCCAGTCAGAGTGGCTAAAGTGAGCAAATCAGAGAACTCTAGATGCTGGCGAGGATGTGGAGAAACGGGCACCCTCCTACACTGTTGGTGGGAATGTAAACTGGTACAGCCCCTCTGGAAAACAGTGGAGGTTCCTCAGGAAACTAACAATAGAACTCCCCTATGACCCAGCAATAGCACTGCTAGGAATTTACCCAAGGGATACAGAAATGCTGATGCAAGGAGCACGTGTACCCCAATGTTCATAGCAGCACTCTCCACAATAGCTAAAACATGGAAAGAGCCTAAGTGTCCATCAACAGATGAATGGATCATGAAGATGTGGTTTATCTATACCATGGAATACTACATGGCAATGAGAAACAATGAAATCTGGCCATGTGTAGCAACATGGATGGACCTTGAGGGTGTTATGCTGAGCGAAATAAGTCAGGCAGAGAAGGACAAGTATCATATGTGTGCACGTATAGGAGGATTAGGAGGAACTTAACAGAGGACCAAGGGGGAGAAGAAGGGCGGAAATGGTGGGGGAAAGGGAGAGAGGCAAACCATGAGAGACTCTTGAATGCTGACAAAAACTGAGGACTGGTGGATGTGGGGGGAGGAGGGATGGGCATGGAGGAGGGCACTTGTGGGGATGAGCACTGGGTGTTATGTGGAAACTAATTTGACAATAAACTATTTGTAAAAAAAAAAAAAAGTGGTTTTGGAGTGTGTCTCCTTCACACCTTAGCACTTCTCTGGAAGCCAGAGTCCAGCTTTATCTGCTGGGTAGAGCCATTATGTTTGTTTTTTTAAGTTTGTTATCTTGAGAGGGAGAGAGAGTGTGCAAGCAGGGGAGGGGTAGAGAGAGAGAGTCTCCAGCAGCCGATGGCACAGAGCCCGACGTGGGACCCAGACTCCCGAACCCTGTGATCATGACCTGAGCTGGACACTTAACCGCTGAGCCCCCCAGGTGCCCAGAACCCTGAGATTGGAGGCCAGCGCCACAGCTGGGCAGGCAGGGTGTGGCTGAGCAGTCGCTGGTGTGTGCCGCCGGCCGGCGCCTCCGGAACCTCTCAGCTGGTGGGAATACACGTGGCCACGGCTGTGTCTACCTCGGGGGACCGAGGGTCTTGGCGGAGCCACACGCCAGAGCCGTGTCTGCTGAGGTCCGTTGGAGGCAGTTCTGGGCGGTGGTAGTGCGGCTGGTGTGGAGAGCCCTTCCCGACACGAGGGTTTCAGGAAATGCGGGGCAGCGGCCCGGAGCGTGGCTGTGGCGACCGTCCTGCCGCCGGCACCAGGTGGGCCCAGCCGGCTTTGACCTTGCAGCTTTCAGTGCTTCGGGAGCGAGCGGGGCCGGAGAGCGGTTGTGTTGGAGGAGAGGCCCAACACCCTGCCCTCCCCTGCCCTCCCCTGCTCTCCCCTCCCCTCCCCTCCCCTCCGCAGAGCTCTTGGTCTTGAGTGCCTGAGCGCCCGTCCTTTGCGCAGAAGTCAGACCGGCCAGAACGCTGCTTGGGTGAGTGGCCGGTGCCCCTTCCTGGCCTCTGAGGGCCGTCCACAGGCTGGCTGGGGCCGCTTCGGGTGACTCGGGGGGCCCTCTGTGCACGTGACGAGCAGGTGCACCCGAGTTGTGTGAAGGGACTGCTGGTGCGCGGTACTTCATCTCCTTTACCTTTACTGCCCCTCGAGAGAAACTGGCCCTGACGCGGCCCCCCCGCCCCGCGCGTGCACCCGGAGGACCCCCAAGTTCTCTGGACAGGGCGCACGGGACAATGAGGAATTGTGTCCCTGAGGCCTGAAGCACTAAGGACAGAGACCCCCGAAATCCAAGACTGTGTATTTTCTTTCTTTTTTTATTAGCATTTTTTAGAACTGTAATCCAACTTGGTGAACATACAGTGTAATCATGGTTTCAGGAGCAGAATTTACTTATGCTGACAAGTGACACCCAGCGCCCCTCCCAGCAGGTACCCTCCTTAAAGCCCGTCTCCCATCTAGCCCGCCCCCCACCCCACTCCCCACCAGCACCCCTGTTTGTTCCCCGTATTTAAGAGCCTCTTATGGTTTGCCTCCCTCTCGGTTTTTAATTTTTTTTCCTTTCCCCAGTGTTCAACTACTGTGTTTTTCAAATGCTGTATATGAGTGAAATGATATATTTGTTTTTCTCTGACTTATCTCACTCTGTATGATCCTCTCTGTTCCATCCATGTTGTTGCAAATGGCAGAGTTTCATTCTCTTTCGTTATCTAGTAGTATTCCATCGTGTATATAAACCACATCTTCTTTATCCATCCATCCGTCGATGGACTTTGGGGCTCGTTCCATAATTCGGCTTTTGTCAGTAGTGCTGCTGTAAACACTGGGGTGCATGTGCCCCTGTGCATCAGCATTTTGTATCCTTTGGATAAATTCCTGGTAGTGCAGTCGCCGGGCCGTAGGTTAGTTCTGTCTTTAGCTTTGGAGGAGCCTCCTGCTGTTCTCCAGAGCGGCTGCTCCAGTGTGCGTTTCCACCAGCCGTGCAAGAGGCCCCCTCGATAAAGTGTTGGGTGTCCTGAAGATGAGGTCATCGTTTAGCTAGGTGTCCCTTGAAAGAGCAGGGCTGTGTGCTTGTCCCTTTGAGGGTGTATTCTGCAGACACGAGTTCAGCCCAAGTGCAGGGTGAACAGCTCCCGGTGGAAGTTGAGGGAAAGGGCCGTCCAGACCCGGAATCCCGACCCTGCCACACCTGCTCTGTGTCCCCTTCCTGGGAAGGTCAGAGCTGTGATGGGCCCTGAGGCACCGCTCCCTCTTCATTTTGAGAGTTTCTTTTTCAGACCTGGTGGCAGAGGAAACCCTCGGTGTTTTTTATGACTAATTTTGCCTATTTGGGGAACTGTTGAGGTTGTTTTTACGGAATGGCATGGACTCTTCTCTTAATCCTATTCTTTAATTAAATCTGGACATTCATATGCTTCAGTCCATTCCCAGAAAGAGGCTCTGTCCCGCTTGACAATTAAAAATATTCTTAAATCATATTTAGTTTCTGAAGGTTTCAAAAGTCCAGTGGAATACTGGTTATTGAATATTGGTGCCTCACTTACTGGAAAATTGCATCTTTGGTTATAAAGTGGAAATGAGGTCTGGATCCTGATGCATTCACTGAGCTCCTGTGTACAGATGCCCTGGCTCCACCGGTAGACGCCGCCCAGGAGTGCATCACCGCGGTCCGCACGCATTTGCGGTTCTTTCCCAAGTTGTCATTTTCTCTGGCGGGTTTGGCTGGAGAAGGGGGTTGTTCAGTATTGGGTGAACACTTGAAGAAGATGTGTCTCTGCGTCAGAGTCCCCGCTACAGGTCCGCTCGTTAAAGATGCTCCTGTAAACTGTTCTACGAGCTCCAGCTCCTCCAGGTAGTCGGTACTAATGGCCCCACCTCCTTGTCACTTGTCACAAGGTGACACACGTAAGCAACGTTGATGTTGATGGCTAATCATGTATCTGGTGACATCCCAAGGCTCCTCCTTGAAGCAGAATCAAGTCCCTGCAGATGACATATTCGTACGCAGGTTTAATTAAAATGGAGATTGCTAGAAGGTTATAAACACCCCACGGGACAGATGAAAGCCTGGGAACATAAGACTCCAGAATACTCACTATTCTTTTCCTAAAAGATGAGAAATGGCGTACATACAACGTATTTTACTACATTAAATGTTTTACCACATTAATTAATAAAGTAATTTATTGGCCCTAATTTTAATTATCTTCAATCTGTAAAAGAAATAATTGTAATTGTTTCAATTATTTGAAATTCTTTCAGCTACTTTAACCAATCCAGGAAATAACTTGAGTTGTTGACTCGAACTGTTGGGATTGTTTTGGCCTCCTGGGAGGCCTCGTGCTCTCGGAGGAAGGCATCCGGCTTGCTGAGGCTTCTCGGCTCAGCCCGGTGCCCGTTTCCTGAAAGTTTTCATGTGATAAGGTGGCCCCGAAACACGGTCTAACGGAACGTAAGCAGAGCGCCAGAGTGTTGGTCACAAACGCATGTCTCTGTTCTGTGCCACAGACACTTTGTGTGTCTAAGTAAGAAACCAGTGGAAGATGCTCAGCCTCGTTTTTGAGGCAGGGTTAGATGCCTGTTAAAAACTGCTTTTGGGGCGCCTGGGTGGCTTAGTCGGTTGAGCATCCGACTTTCGCTTAGGTCGTGATCTCGCGGTTCGTGGGTTCGAGCCCCGCGTCGGGCTCTGGGCTGACTGCCAGCTCAGAGCCTGGAGCCTGTTTCAGTCTGTGACTCCCTCTCTCTCTGACCCTCCCCTGCTCACGCTGTCTCTCTCTGTCCTAGAAATAAATAAAAATACTTGAAAAAATTAAAAAGAAAACTGCTTTTGGTAGCAGATATGTGATTTATTCAATAAAATGATCCTCGTACCAAAGAGACAGCCTATTAGCACTGCAGCCCTGGTCTCCACCAGATCAAAGAGGCCTTATTAATTATTCATTATGACATTTTATATGTTCTTTTACTTTTCATAATTACCCGAGTCTGTATAATTAACCTCTCATTTAGTTGAAGTGCTTAACATTAAGTATGGTTATAATTACAACTATTAAAAAAAAGTATATGGAAGAATTTAAAAATCTTTAATTAGAAAACTTTTTTTTTTTTTTGTTTTGTTTTTGTTCGGTTTCCTAGCGCATGTTTTTCCTTGTTGACAAGTGTCTTGAGTTATGTGAAGGAGGGGAGGGTGCTGGCTGGCGGGAGGGGAGCGGTTCCCCGACCTGCCTCTGGGCTCGGCTGGGGGCACACCCAGCCATGACCTTGTAACACATGTTCCTGGGGGGCTGAGGTGGGTGACCCGAGGGTTGGGGCCCGTGGCCCGCTGTTTCCCGCCACCACCGCTGCTGCGTGGCATCATGTGTCTCGTGCTCCGTGGAGCCAGGCAGTGAGAAGCCCCTCTGTGATGCGTCCCACATGCTCTCCCAGGAGCCCTGGCTGTGCTCTTCCGGGGCTGAAACCCACAGAGACCTGCCCGACTCCTGGCTGAGCTGGTGAGGCCCCACCCGGTGTTCCGGGGATCTGCTCGGTGGTTCCCAGCTGGGTGATCTTGACCCCAGGGCAGGGGTCCTGTGCTGATGTCTGGAGACCACTTTGGTCATTGGGACGTGGTGGGGTGGTACAGGCGTCCACGGGGAGAGGGATCTGGTGCCACCCTGCACCGTGGAGGACGGCACACGTGGCGACCGAGCGCCCGCGGCACCTGCACCGTGGAGGACGGCACACGCGGCGACCGAGCGCCCGCGGCACCTGCACCGTGGAGGACGGCACACGCGGCGACCGAGCGACCCGCGGCACCTGCACCGTGGAGGACGGCACACGCGGCGACCGAGCGCCCGCGGCACCTGCCCATGGAGGACGGCACACGCGGCGACCGAGCGCCCGTGGCACCTGCACCGTGGAGGACGGCACACGCGGTGACCCAGCGCCCGCAGCGCCCTGCAGGGTTGGTGAGGGAAGGGTGCATGCTCTCCTCCCCCTCTGACTCCGGGCCCTGCTTCTCTGGTCCTGCCTGGTGATGGTTTGCCCGTCTTGCGGGTGGCTGTGCCCTGTGGTCTGGGTCTGAGCCTCCAGTGAGGACCTGGTGGACTATTGTCTGACAGAGGGCAAAGCAGGCGGGACCCTGTGCTCTAAGTAAGCTTGTTTGGGCTTGGGGGGCGCAGGTCATGATCTTGTGGTCCGTGGGTTCGAGCCCCGTGTCGGGCTCTGTGCTGACAGCTAGGACCCTGCGGGCACTTTGGATTCTGTCTCTGTCTCTCTCTGCTCCTCCCTGCTCTCACTCTGGCTCTGTCTCAGAAATAAACATTAAGAGAACCTCCGGGGTGTGTGAAAGTTTGAGCTTGGTGCCAGCAGGTCTCGAACACACAGGTGTCCGCGTGCGGAGAAGGAAGAAGCCGCCCAGGGCCATGCACAGCGGTCTCCTTTGGCTTGTGTGTAGCGATGTCTTATCTCCTCAGACTTCGGATGTTATTTCACCTAGAGAGAGGTCAGCGTGAGGTTAGCCGCCTCATCTCCACCTCCGTTCTCCTGCTTGGTAGCCAGATAATTCCCTGCAGCTACGGAGGCTTCCTGTGCGCTGGCTTCCCTCCTTGATGCGGCGAGAATCGTGGGAGTGCCATGTACAGAGCGCGCGGTGGCTGTGCTGGGGCTGCGGCAGGCGGGGCGTTTCAGCCTGGCCGCGCCTCGTTCCTCCTGGGCCTCCAGGGAGGCCGAGCGTTTCCCTCAACCCAGGCGACGCTCGATGTGCTCGGCAAACCCTTGGTTTCCTGGGTGGTGTCCAAGTTGGGGCAGAGTTCGTGCCTGCTGGTCAAGGCCTGAAGTGACCACGGTCCTGGTGGGAGGCGTTACTGTGCAAAGATGAGACGCTCCCGGTGGCTCCTGGGTTTGCTGAGATCCAGGATGCGCAGCAAGAAGACCTGCTGGCCGCCAAGAAGACAGCATGTTTTCCCGGCTTCCTTCCCACAAAAGCTCCCGTTATGTTTGGGGAAGCAGGGGCCCCAGCTAAGAGCCACGTCTGCAGCCAGGGGTGGCTGGGTGACCTTTCCAGAGAATGGGATTTTGATCGGAATTCCTGAGGGACGATGTCCCTTTCTGGATTAAAACAATGACATGCAGCCCTCAGCCGGTCTCCTTGCCTGGGCCACAGCTGCGATGTCTGGTGAAGAAGCAGCCTATTGGTGCAAGGAGGAGAGGGTCCTGGAGGTGTGTCACAGTGAGACATAATTGGGTGTCACTTAATGATGGGGGCAGAGCCAGAAGGAAGGACTTGAGTTTTTCTGTAATAGATGGGACTGCCGATCTGGTTTCTTACGAGTAATTCAGAGGGCAATGGCATCTGTAGCCAGAGAGTAGATGTGAACGGTTAACAGGGGTAAGATCAACAGATTGGTTTGTGCATGAGACAAGCCGAGGGTTCCAGTGAGATGAACAGGAATAGGGCTTTGCTCCCGACGCCGCGAGGACCTGAGGTGGCTTTGTCCTTCGGTGTGTGGGCTCAGCTCCTCCAGGCGTGCGGGTCAGTCACCTGGACGGTCTCTGCTCTTGTCCTGCTTGGGCACCTCAGCTCTGGCATCCGACCTGAAAGGCAGATGGTATCTTCGGGCAGTGCTGACCCTCTTAAACTAGTGGGGTCGTTTGATGAGCTTGTGGTGAAAATGAGGGGAAGAAGGCAAAGGGTGCTGGAAGGAGAGAGGAACAGACAAGAGTGAGCGGGAGGAGGGCACTGTAGCCCATTCCGGGCGCTGCTGGCCGGACGGGTGCGCCGCGCCTCCCCCATCCCGGGCGCTGCTGGCCGGACGGGCGCGCCGCGCCCTGCCCCATCCCGCGCTGCTGGCCGGATCGGGCGCCGCGCCCTGCCCCATCCCGGGCGCTGCTGGCCGGACGGGCGCGCCGCGCCCCTGCCCCATCCCGCGCTGGCCGGACGGCGCGCCGCGCCTGCCCCATCCCGGGCGCTGCTGGCCGGACGGGCGCGCCGCGCCCTGCCCCATCCCGGGCGCTGTTACCGGACGGCGCGCGCGCCCTGCCCCATCCCGGGCGCTGCTGGCCGGACGGGCGCGCGCCGCTGCCCCATCCCCCGGGCGCTGCTGGCCGGACGGCGCGCGCGGACGCGCCGGACGTGGCGCGCCCCCTGCCCATCCCGGGCGCTGCTGGCCGGACGGGCGCCGAGCCCCTCCCCCATCCCGGGCGCTGCTGGCCGGACGGCGCGCCGCGCCCTGCCCCATCCCGGGCGCTGCTGGCCGGACGGGTGCGCCGCGCCCTGCCCCATCCCGGGCGCTGCTGGCCGGACGGGTGCGCCGAGCCCCTCCCCCCCATCCCGGGCGCTGCTGGCCGGACGGGTGCGTCGCGCCCTGCCCCATCCCGGCGCGCTGGCCCTGCGCGCGGCCCATCCCGGGCGCTCGCTGGCCGGACGGGCGCCGCGCCCCTGCCCCATCCCGGGCGCTGCTGGCCGGACGGGGGCGCTGTCTCCCCCCCAGCCTGGGTACGGTCGCTGCTGTGGGTGCACACAAGGAGTCCCGGCACCAGGTGCAGTTTGAGGTGATGCTCAGGGCCCTGCAGCTGATGGCCCAGCAGCACTTGTCACCGGTGTCGTGATCTTGGCAGGACCCTCGACTGTGCCCTGCTTCTCTTTTGTCATCTGTAAAATGGAGATCATAATTGCAGCTCGGTCAGAAGGTGCACGAAGACCACATGGTGCGCGCTGAAAATACCCAGCACACAAGCACTCGATACATGTGACGTGACTGAGATTTGGCAAGAGAGTCCCGTGGAAATAGTGGCTCCATATTTGTAGGTGGTTTTCATCTATTCATAGCTTACCGGCTTGCTTTTCTTGGTGAACGTAATTTTTAAGTAGTTTCTTATTTTGGAATGAATGAAGTGAGTTGTCATGTATTTCATTTAGATGCAGTTATTCTGGTTTTCCAGGCTATGAAAATGCCTTTTGACATGTCACTTAAAAAAATCTCGCTGGCCCCTTTTCAAGGAAATTCAGCGGTAGTCCTTGTTTTATTCCGTTACCATCTGATGCAATATTCTCCAGTATTTAATTACCTTAAATTGATGGGTTGTCACTTAAAAATGTATTATATACAATTTCATGTTAATTTTCTTAAAATTTTTTGGTCTCTTAGGCAATGTTTCCCGTCTGTAAGTAATCAGAGATTCAATACAGTTTTAAAAGGTGGTATTTGTATTTATTTGGATGTAGTAAGAGCTGCTGAGTGCGGTCACCCCAGTGGAGATGGTGGCACGTGTGTGTATGTGTGTGTGTGGGGCCAGTTGTGGCTGAAGACCTTTTGCAAATCCAGGAGTCTTTTTTTTCCTTCCTCTTCTTCCCCCACCTCTCATCCTGCCCCTCGCCCCTCCGTGCTTACCCGGCATTCCGGAGCTGGGGCTCTGGCGCGGGCGGCCGAGGCTGGAGGAGGCCCAGGCACTGTCCCCCAATGGCCTTCCCAACCCGGCGGAGAGCACGAGCCTGTTGTTGGGGCCTTGCGGCCTGAGGAGGAGCGCCCTGAGCCGCATTTAATCTAGGAATTGGCTCCTACCAGCTGCCCACTTCTAGATACGTTTACATCTTATGTGCTTTTTTCCTCTGTGCTGAGCTGACGTGTTAGTCATTGTCATGGGACTTGTGTTTGCCTGCGGGGGCCGGCAGATGTGGGAAGGCCGCCCGTGTCCCGGCCAAGGAATCCTGCAGCCTGGCGACCGTGGAGGGGCTGTGTGTGCTGCGTTTCCAGCTGTTTCCTGATCGTTAGCACAACAGTGGCCGGGAGTGGCTGTGATTGAGGCTCTCAGATTTTACTTCTCATAGTTGACCTCTGGAACCGGATGGAGATGCAGGAGGCTATCCAGCAGAAGGGCGATCTTCCCCGGGCGTCTGTCTGGAGGAGGGAGCAGTTCTCTCTTCTGTGGCTCTGCTCATGGAGACTGGGGTGGGCGAAGGTGGGTGCCGCCTGGGTGCACGCCAGAAGGTCAGTGGACTGATGTGCCCCCCCCCGTGTTGTCATGGTGATGTGTGTGGTGGGGGGCTCACGCTGCCCTGCTCTCCTTGGCACCTGCTGGGCGCTCCCTCTCTGCGCTCTGTTTGCCGCACACAGTGCAGAGAACCCTTCTGGAATGAGGAAGCGGCCTGGTCATGGATCTTCTGTCTTTGAGGTGCTTCTAGATGGGCTTTCCCAGGGCTCTGTGGCTGCCCTGAGCAGACTGGCGCGTTGGAGTGGGGCTGGGCCACTCCAGGGCGTGCTGTGTGCGCACCGCTATTCTGCCAAAATGCAGCTGTATTAAAATTTAATGCAGCAGCTCTTTGTGCCTTTTGAGTCTGGTGTGCACTGAGTAGAATGAGAGAGCAATTTTCCAGATGCAGCTGAGTGGCCAAGTCCGTGGCCATCTTTACATCCTGCCAGTGCCTTGAGTCTTTTGGGAACTTCGCACTGACCGTTCGATCTGCTTGGGGCCACTGGCATGCGCAGGTGAGGTGCATTCTCCCCGTATGGTGTGAACGCACCGTGGCTTTCGGGTTCCAAGGCTGTGCCTTCACCTTGAAGCCTGTGGATGCTGGGAGGGTGGCACTGAACGTAACCAATGAAATCGGTGTTCTGAAGGAGCTTTACAGAAGCTTGCTCTCCCCGAGGATCTTCAAACAGATGGAAAGCTATTACCAAGTAGTGTTAATTGAAAATTATTTGGCAAAACCCACAAGTGGTGCCACCACTGGAAATAGCAGTTGCTAATATGATAATGTGTATTCTTGCAGGTTTTTTTCAGGGTCCCTCCGTGCATCCATCCACGTATTCTGTCCCTCCATCCCCGTGTCTGTATATTAAACCAATACTTCTGTGTTCTGAAATAGTTTTATCACTTTTTTCTTGTCAGCTTTATCAGCTGTTTTTTTTCTAGCCAGTAATTGATCCTGTCAAATTTGTGACAGGCCACTAAAGGTCCTTCTTAATGGCTGCAGACCATGCATAAACCTGAGTCATGAGCACGACTATTTTAGATGCAGCGACTGTTGCTTACACTTTGGGGAGAGCATCCTCGCTCTCTGCAAGCTGTGCCGAGTTAGCCTGGGGCTGTGCAGGGACTGAGCTGACGGAAGCCTGGGTCTCCCCTCCCTGATGGAGCGGTGTCAGGAGGACCAGCATCTCCTGGGAACTGGTCAGAGCACATGTGAACTGCCCCGGCCCTACTGACCGGAAGCGGGAGGGAGGCCTGGCTGTGGCCCCAGGAATTCTCCGGGTCCTGAGCTGACTCAGGCTTGAGGACCTACGCTGTAAGGTCGGTCAGCCGGGTGCAGACCCACCGAGACCAGGAGCTGCTCGACCCTGCCCTGCATCCACACGTGTGACGGGAGTGCTCCGTGCACACACAGTGATTCCGAGCGTGTCCGAGAGCGCGGTGTGGCCAGTTGAGTCGGGCAGCCAGGGCCCAGGCAGGTAGAGAACGAGAACTGTAAGTGACGGCCATGCGTACGTTCCAGAACCAGAGGTGCAGGGTTTGGGGTCCAGACCCGTCCAGCCAGACGAACAAGATTTAAATACTGCCTGCTGTGTGGTGGGCGCGGTGCTAGAGATTGGGACTAAGTAACTGAGTGGGTTTTAAGGGTTTAATAAGAAAGAATGTTTTAGTTTTGAGCGGTTTCCTTACTTGGAAGTACTTCACCAACTGTCGCGGGATAAATCCTCTGATGTCAGCAAGTAAGAGGAGATGTGCCCTTTCCTGGAGTGGTTACATCCTGGTGCTTTGTGCAGGCAGCCAGGCATCCCGGCTTCAGACCTGGAGTCAGTCCTGGGGTTTATTTAATCAGCAATGGATTTAAATGATTTTGGATATATAACAAACTCATATAAATGATGGCAAAAAAAAAAAAAAATCACAAAGAAGCCAGTTAGATGTGGGCAGAGGACCTGAATAAACCTTTTGCCAAAGAAGACTTACAGGGAGCCAGCAGTCCCCCAGAAATGTGCTCAGCCTCCCTAAGTAGGAAACCAAGCCACAGTGAGACGGTACCATTCTGACGGGTGGAGAGGCCATCTGTTCAAAAGGTGAGAAGCCACCAGTGATGGTGAGGATGGTGGGGAAGACCATACCCTCGAGCACTGTTGGTGGGGACGGAAGTTGGTGCAGCTGCTCTGGAAAACCATGATGGTGCTTCCTCAAAAAGTGAGACCAGAAACCCGGTAAGATCCAGTGGTCCTACTTCTGAGTGTGTTCAGGGGAAGTCAGGCTCTTGAAGGGGTGGCTGTACTGCTACTGCGCGGTGACCGTGGCCATGACACCGACAGTCCAGGTGTCCACCGAGGGGTGAACGGAGAGAGTGTGTGTTGCTCGCACATGGACAAGAATGTTACTCAGCCATAAAGAGAAGGGAGTCCTGCCCTTCGTAGGACCTGGATGGACATGAAAGACGTAGGCTGAGTGACGTCATTCGGGGACACAAATTCTCGTGTGACCCACATGCCCCCCACATTCAGTCTAAAACTGAACGAGAAGTGGTGCACAACGGTGGTTGCCGTGGGTGGGGAAATGGGGAGAGGTTGGTCGAAGGGCATACATTTCCAGCGGAAGATGAGTAGGTTCTGGGATCTAGCGTGCTCCAGGCGCTGGTCAGTGATGCTGCATTATGTGCGTGGAAGTTGCTGAGAGTGTCTTCAGCGTGTAGACCGCACACACGCAAAAGGCACCTGTGTGAGGCTCTACACACGTGTGTCACATCGTCACATTGCACGCCTGCAGCTCTCACGGTGTTTGGTCAAGTGCTTCTCAGAGCTGGAAAAAGCCCCCTTGTGAGTGTGTGTTTCTTTGGAGACCCCACATTACAGCTGACCAGTGACGGCCCTGCTGACGTCCCGAAGGGGCTGCACTCGGACACTTTGGCTTAACCATCGGTGCCGATTCCTGAGGCCGGGTTCTGTGCACCGTGGTGGAGAGGGCCGGGGGATCGACTGCTGGCAGGAAGCAGGCCTGTTGTGTTTTGCTCTAAACAAAATGCTTAATTTATAGCGTTTCCTTTGTGATTTGGCAACAGGCGTGAAGCAAAAGGATCAGATGTGGCTCTAAGGCCTTTTTCAATCTTGGAATTCGTGATAATACAAATAATTCCATCTGTTTGCTGACCCTGTGGCTGACGGACCACGCTCCTGGGGCCGGTTAGAGGTGGGGGGTGGGGTGTGTGTGTGTGTCTGTGTGTCTGTGTGTGTGTTCGGTCCCGAGGGAGACTGGCCAGTGGCCTTTCTTACACATGAGGAGCTCGGGTGCAAGTGTGTGTGAGTGGCGGCTCCAGTAGCAGAGCAGGACTCTGAGCACAGCGATAGTGGCGTGGTCTGCTGGGCGTTTTTGTGGACTGTCTCCTGCCATTGTGGGCACTTGCTGTTTACCTGCACTTTCTTCCCCTCGAAGTGGATGTCGGCTGCACGGAGAGGCTTCTGACTCGCAGCTCTTGCTTTCCTGGCGTCCTGCTTCTGTGGCCCGCGTCTCCTCTCCCCTGCCTCGGCTTTACTGTCCCTCAGACTCCCCGCCAGCTGTAGCCACGACGCCCCCCTTCCCTGAGCTGGCTGCATCTGATGCCTGTCTATAGGCTCTTGATCTCCTGATTTCTTTTTTTTTTTTTTAAATTTTTAATGTTTTTTTATTTATTTCTAGGAGAGAGAGAGAGAGAGAGAGAGACCGCGTGAGCAGGAGAGGGTCAGAGAGAGGGAGATAATAGACTCTGAAACAGGCTCCAGGCTCTGAGCCGGCAGTCAGCACAGAGCCCGATGCGGGGCTCGAACCCACGAACCACGAGATCATGACCTGAGCCAAAGTTGGACACTTAACTGACTGAACCACCCGTGTGCCCCTTCCCGCATTTGAGCTTTGTCCTGTTTGATGCTCTGAGGACCCCTTGGGTGGTCCTCCACCCCATTGTTGCTGAAACCTTTCCCCAGTCTGCTCGGTGTTCTGAGTGGAAAATTACCTGCTGTGTATTGCTGCTTTGCTGATTAGAATTAGAAGACAAGACAGAATCTAAATGGTGCGATCCTTGGGCTGATGTTGGGTAATGATCTTAAGCGCTTTTAGAAAATCTGCAACCTGGAATTTAAGTTGAGAACGTTTAAGCTGCTCAAGGTCTGACTCCCCGTCTTTGTCCCGGCATCAGAAGTAGCTCTGGGTCTAGCGGCATCTCCGTAAATGCTGGTGTGGTGGACCCGAGGTGCTGTCTGCTCCGCGTTGCCCTGGTGGACCCACCTGCCCCCCGTGGGGCTGGAGCTGGCACACATCAGGCTCGCTGCCCCTGCTCCCCCCACCCCTCCCTGTGTGTCCACGTGAGGCGTGTGTGCGTGTGTCGTTTCATAAACCCTTACCGCCCCGTCAGGATGGTTCTGCTCTAGGCCCGAAGCCATCACAGCCCCCCCGAAACTGAACACAAGCCTCTTGACGGTTTTGATTCCTCCTCTCCAGGGACGTGGGTCTCCTCCGAACCAGGTAGCCGCAACTACTAGAATGTTCACCTGCGTCTCCAGTATAGTTTGCAGAAATGGCTAAGTAATTCATCCCTTAGATGGTCTGGCCCCTGTCCTGACCGGGATGCCAGTGAATAAACCAGGGTCCATAGAAAACCCAGTTATGTAAAAATTCAAGCAAATTAGGATTGTTTTGAGAGTCTAAGGATTTTATTGTTTGACATAATTGATGCTTTCTCCTCTGCTTCAAAACAATCAAAAGTAGTAAAATGACTAAATTCAGTTTTGTCAGATGAGACCCATCATAACAAAGAGGAAAACATAATAGGCCATTTTCCTCTCTTGTCGAGATTACGGTTTTTGTGCTTTTCAAAACTGCCCACCCCTCACTTCCAGGTGCCCATTCGCTTCAGAGAAACTGTCATGGCTGGTTTTTATTCATGCTTCAGTTAATCCAAGTCTGGAGCCCATATTTACCCAAATGGTCTTTCCTTCAGGTCTAGCACTGCCGTGGCCCCACCACCCCGTGTCTACATGTCACGGTCCGCCCGGAGGGCCCCGCACGTAGGTGTTGGAAGTGGAGACCTTCGTACGTGCTGTTGTTTGGAAGTTGAGCGTGTTTGGAAGTTGAGCTCTGCATACTTTTGTAGATTTATGGTTGAAGCATCCCTGCAGCTGGAAGAACAGGAAATACTCCTGTAAAACAGATGGGGAGGAAGCCCATGTGTGGCCTGTTTGGTGTTAGAAACAACAGAAAGTCCATTGGTCAGACCAAGTGGGCTTCTGAGCCCTTGTGTATGTGGGTCTGATGGTACAGGGCATGGGAACGTAGTTTGGAGTCAGAATATTCTAGCATGCTTCACCCCGGCCATGCAAGCACGCATATCAGGCATAGTTCTGGTGATTTTTTAAAATTTTAATTTATTTCTGAGATAGAGAGAGAGAGAGAGAGAGAGAGAGACAGCGTGAGCAGGGGAGGGTCAGAGAGAGAGGGAGACACAGAATCTGAAGCAGGTTCCAGGCTCTGAGCTGGCAGTCAGCACAGAGCCTGGTGTGGGGCTCGAACCCACGAACTGTGAGATCATGACCGGAGCCAAAATCGAACGCTCAATGGACTGAGCCATCCAGACACCCTTCTGGTGGTTTATTTAAAGTGGCAGTTCTGGGCCAGCACGGCCACAGGCCTGGTATCACAGACATGGGGCATGTGGTTGTTTTCAGTTGTGTGTGTGGGATCACTTAGACACCGGGTGTTTAAACACAGGAAGCCCCTCTGTGAGCAGACAGTTCTGCTGAAACTGTGGTCTTTAACCCCATGTCATCCCCTGGGTAGAGCCCGAGCTGGGGTGAGCCCGTGGTCTGCCGGTGGCTGCTGACCAGGTGCCACGCTGGGTCTCAGCATCCTGCTTTTGCTGTCCCTGCGTGTCACGGAGTAGCTGGTGGCTCCTCGGTTCTGGGGGAGTTGGGGCACGGGCTCCTGCCTGCCTCCTGGGGAGGCTGTGGTGGGTTACCCTCAGGGCCCAGGGGCTTCAGGCTGCCCTTCCACACCCCGTGCCACACACACTGCGTCGTCCTCACCACCGAAGTCCCCCATGGCCTGTCGAGCTCGTGACCTGTCAGAAGATCTCTGCTCAGTGCTGAGGTTTCTGCCAGTGGAGATTGCACTTGTGCGGAACGTGGTTGTCAGGCGGATGTGTCCTTTGTGAGTGCCCTTTGGATGCGGCGATAGGGAGATCCTTCACACGCACACACGTGGTCTCTCCTGGTCTGACTGGTGCCAGGGAACCGGGGCACCCAGCCGTCCAGCCCCCTCACGGGTGTTCTCCGCACCCATGTGCAGCTGTGGGAGGTTTCAGTTTGTGATGGAGAATTGAGCCCTGAGTCTTCAGAAAGTAAGAGACTTCCTGTGCTCGGACACACAATCCTTTTAAGTGATTATTATTCACACATTAAAAACTGTGCTGGAACGTTGTCACTGAGGATGGTCTCTGATGTGCACGTCCCCCCCCTGGAGCCCGTGACAGAGCAGGAGGGAGGTTTCTGGTCAGGTGACCGGCACGGACTGGCCCCGATCGCTAGGCTGAGGGCCCGTGAAGGTGGAGGGGTGTGCTGGGGAGGCAGGTGGGGGGGCGGGCAGGACTTGGGAGGCACCAGAGTGTGATCCCTACGGGGCCCGGCGTTGCTGGCTGTGAGGACGGGTGGAGGGTGGGCACCTGGAGAGGCGGGACTGGCCCTCCGAAGGACCCAGCCCTGGCTTCGGCCCCGAGGCCCGTTTGGACCACCTCTGACCGCCAGATGAACTTGTGTTGTTCGAGCCGCGGACTTTGCAGCAGCTCCTCACAGCCGCGAGGAGACTCCTACTTCAAGGTTCGTGTACAGAAATCCTACCAGAGCGCTCACGCTGCATCCGGTAAACAGCAGAACGAGACGTTCTGACTCCGATTTAGTTCGAGGGAGAGGTTTTCAGCGTTAGAGAGTGTCCGCCCCAGCCCTGGAAGCAAGTCACAGAATTCTGGTTTTGTTCCATGTCCTGGAGGAAGAGCCACATGAAGGTGATCATGACCTTACCGAATTTTGAATTGGGAGAGAAAAAAAAGAATTCCTTGTGGTGATGTGTGTATTTTTTTACATCCACCATCCTTTCAGACTTCAGGTTGTGGAAAAAGCGGAAGGTCAGCTCAAACCCTGATGAAGGAACGCGCTTCCGGGCTGTGATGTGGCTGGCACTTGGTTGTGTGCGCATGTGGGGGCTCCGTGCCCAGCACAGCCCTCTGGGGGATTTGTCCTGACGGGCAGGGACGGAGCACGGGTTTGTACCCAGGGAACTGCTGGTGATGTGCTGCAAGTGCTGATGAATCTCCAGAGAGGCTTTGTTCCCCAAATCTGGAGCTACTCCATGGTTCTGGAGTCTGTAACCTGATGGGCTTTTAACTGAGTTGCCAAAAAGCAAACAGAACGTGTGATGACTTAAAAATTGTTATTCAGTAGTCATGGCTATAAATACACATAATTTATGGGTATGGCCACAGAATCAGCTGCATTGTGGCTCTAACCCATGTGACCCATGGCAGAGACCATTCATTGGCAGTATTTTTAACACGGGGCGGGAGTGTGCACGGTGAGCAGCAGCTGCGTGCGGGGCATCTGAGAAATGTGGGCAGGCCGGCGGGGCCAGCCAGGGCTGCGTGTGCCTGGTCGGGACCCGGGCGAGGACGTACCCCTGACAGTTCCGTTTTCGTCTCCGCAAATGGACCTTCTGCTTTGACGAGCCCTCAAGGCTGCCAGAACTCCGCTCAGGGCTTTCCTTTGCTCCTCTCATGCCAGATAAACATGCCTCAGAGGGATACTTGTAATTTATATAAATGAAGCACTTGAATACCCAGAATGCATAAGAAGATATCAATTTAAAAACTGCAAAGAATCTTATTTGGCAAATTTGTAACTTTGTTGTCATTACTGTTGCATAAACAATCTGAAGGTATTTGTTTTATCAATTTTTTGCATTTTGTGCACAAAGTACATTTCAGCAGCATTTTATTTATTTAAAAATTTATTTTAGAGAGCAAGTGTGCAGGGGAGAGAGGGTCAGAGGGCGAGAGAGGGAGAATCTCGGCATGGAGCCTGACACAGGGCTTGAGCCCACAACCCTAGGATCATGGCCTGAACCGAAATCAAGAGTCACCCAATGGACTGAGCCACCCAGGTGCACCACCCCCCCAGCAGCATTTTATTTTTGTATTTATTTTTATTTATTTTAATTTTTTAATGTTTTTATTTATTTGTGAGAGAGAGTGTGAGCGTGGAGGGTCAGAGAGAGAGGGAGACACAGAATCAGAAAGTCTCCAGGCTCTGAGCTGTCAGCACAGAGCCCGACGTGGGGGCTCGAACCCACAAACTGAGATCATGACTTGAGCCGAAGTCAGACGCTTAACCGACTAAGCCACCCAGGCGCCCCTCTCAGATTTTTTTAAAAGTAATTCTTTGGAAAGCGCCCTGTTTGATGGGGACACTGAATATGTTTTCTGTCTCAGCTGTCATTTTCAAGTGCTTGGATTTGAATGGTATTTTACCAGTTTCCCCTGATCTAGCATATCTGAAGGACACAGATTTGCTAAGGCAGGGATTTTTTTTGCAAAGGGAATCTAGGATATGTATAGTTGGACAGAGCTCTCTGGATAATTCCACCATTTCACTGAAGGGGAATGTCTTTTGAGAATCACACAAAAATGGTCTGGGTTTTCCTGGTCAAGAGTCTCTGAGCTTCTGGGGCCTGTGGTTTTATGTCTTTCATGAGGTGTGGCGATGCTTGGTGGTTGTCTCCTCAGATAATTTCTTTCCCCGTTCCGGGAGGCCATCCCAGCCTGGGTGCTCTGGTCCCCGGCCTGCTCCCCTTTGTCTTTGAGCTTTGGTTGGGTGACTGTTGACCCGTGTTCAGGCCTACCCCTCACTGGGGCTCAGTCCACTGATGAGCGGGTTGAAGTGTTCTCCATCTCTTGCCAGAGGTTCATTTCCTTGCCTCCCTGTGGTTTCCTCCTCATTGCGGACGTTCCCCGTCTGTCCGGGCGTGTTGGCCACACGTCCCATTAGAGCCCGTAAAACATTGATCGTAAGCTTTAAAACTTCCCGTTCTGTTGCCTGTGACTTCCGAGTCCTCTCTGCTCTGGTTCTGTGTGTTGCTTTGTTTTTTGGTTTTGGAGCTTTTTATTGCTTTCTTCGTGTGTCTTCTGTTTCTTTTTAAGTTTTTCAGTTCCAGTGTAGTTAACGTAACGCGTGTGTTCTTGACGGAACGCCAGTGTGTGTGTGTGTGTGTGTGTGTGTGTGTGTCTCGGGGGGGGCAGAGACTCAAGTGAAGGGTGTTTGTGCTGAGACGGCCCTGCCTGCTGCGCAGCCACTGCTGTGGGAGGGGCTTTGGGGTGTCACAGCCCCTGCGGTTCCCGCGATCCCGCCCTGTTTCTGGTCTGGGGGTTCCGGAGGTTTTCTCTGTTCCCTGTCCACCCTCAGGTTAGAAACCGGGCTGACTCCATGCCACCCCTGCCCCCATAGCAAGATGGACCTGGCCCGCTCTCAGCCCCCTGGTCTGTGTTTTGGGGGACGTCAGCCTCTTTCTTATGGCAGCCAGTCTCCTGTCGTCCTTGGCAGGAGCCCCCCCTCCAGAACGGAGCTGTGTTTCTGCCTCTTCCTCTCCTGCTGGGTCTCGGGGGCCCAAAGGGCAGCTGCCCTCCCGCCAGTGGCTGAAGGCATCAGTCTCCCCTCTCTGTTCTCCTGGGGCACAGCCTGTCCCCGGGCCTGTCCTGTGTGCCCCGGAGAGTCCTGTGCAGGCTGTGGTCTCAGCGCTGGGCTCCGTGGCTGGGGAGCTCGGCTGCCTCTCTGGCTTGGCACTGGCACCTCTCCCCTGGGGCCTCCATGGTCGCCCTGTCTCGCCCACCCTCTGCCTCCCTGCCGTGCCGTCTGGGGTCTGACACACGAATGATCGTCCTTTCAGGGTGCGAGGATGATCGAGTCCAGTCTGGCGGGACTGAAGCCGTGGCCGACTGTTACCAGCTGTGTGTGGTGCTCCAACTTAGTAACCGTAGAATCAGTAAAATGCAGATGGCTAGGGAGCCCCACGCCGTATCTGTCTGTGTCTGAGTATTTTTTTAATGTTTGCTTTTTTTAAAAAATTTTTTTCAAATGTTTTATTTATTTTTGAGAGAGAGAGATAGCGTGAGCAGGGGAGGGTCAGAGAGAGAGGGAGACACAGAATCTGAAACAGGCTCCAGACTCTGAGCTGTCAGCACAGAGCCCGACGCGGGGCTTGAACCCATGAACCGTGAGATCAAGACCTGAGTCGAGGTCGATGCTTAACTGACTGAGCCACCCAGGCGCCCCTAATGTTTGCTTTTGAGAGAGAGGGAGAGAGAGCACATGCACGAGCGAGTGGGGGAGGGGCAGAGAGAGAGGGAGACAGACTCTGAAGCAGCTCCAGGCTCTGAGCCATCAGCACAGAGCCTGACACGGGGCTCGAACTCCCCAATTGCGAGATCATGACCTGAGCCCAAATCTGATGCTTAACCAACTGAGCCACCCATGTGCCCACACCTGAGTATTTTGAAGACAAGTAGGGATGTGATTCCCTGTCCACATGGTGCATCACGGTGCTACGAGAGGAACTCCATTATCGGGATATTGCTCTCTGGCAGGCACGGCGCTGTACCTGATGTGGGCAGAGCCGCACAATCCAGCGGTGACCCCGAGACGCACCTGCCTCTGGGGAGACGCAGGTCCAGCAAGGCTTCTTTCTTTGCCTCAGGCCTATGTTCTGGTCCAGTGTGGGGTTGGCCTCCCATAGGAGGGTCCCCTCCGAGAAGGTGGATACAGGCCTACTCAGGACAAACCTGCATTTGTGAGTTTTCCCTAACACTAGGATTCATGCTGGAAAAGAAAAAAAAAACTTTCATAAAGGAAACAAATTAATTTGCATTTGACTGAAGACGCTCATTGATTGAATAGTTGGCTTGTTTACGAAGCTGTCCCGAGAACACTGTCTGCAGATGAGTTGGCACGTTCATCTGTGTTTATCTGTAATGTAAACAGGAGCTATTATTGCAGCCCAGTGACTTGCGAGTTTTGCATCAGATTGTAGTTCAGATTACAAACTGCTGCTTGAAAATCTAATTGATGAATTGTTAGAAATTTTATACTTGTCTTGGAGCCCAAAGTGAGAACTGATTTTTTTCCCCTTGACAGCGTAGGATCCAGGGTTAGACTGGGTGCTGGGGAGATGGGAGCCTGACCCCTGCGAGGGAGCAGGTGGAGGGAGAGCCTGGCTGTTTCTCTGCAGCCCTCACGGGGGGGAGGGTGGGGGGCGCTGGAGAAAGGGACCTGAGGTTAAGAATTCCACCGACCGGGCCTTTCCCGGAACCCTGAGCCTCTCCTGTGGTGGTAAAACCTGCCTGTGGAATCCGGATCCGAGCAACTGCGCTGCAGACGCAGAGTAACTGATTGAGAAACAAAGTAGCGGGTGGCGTTTGATCTCTGGATAGCATCTCAGCCCTTGGGGACCATGTGAGGTGAGTCAAATTCCTGCTGCTTTGAGGATGAGTGTAATCTGATGCTCGAGATACGGGTTTTCAGCGTCAACTAAACTTCAGTGTAAACGGCAGAAAGGGATTTTCAACAACAGCCCAGCGTCTCTTCCCAGCGGGTGGCTGTGTGCTGGGTATGGGCGTTTCCTCCACTGGGAAGCGGGCTTTGCGATCAGCACCTGGTAAGGTGGCCTCACCTCTGCTGTGACTGGACGGGAGTGACCGTGGGTGACCTTGCAGCCGCGCTGGCTGGACGTGGCTGAGGCGGCGAACCCTCAGCCTGTGAGCTGCTCCTGGTCACGGACACCAGCCCGCCAGAGGCGGCCTCGGTGGTGCGTGGTGATCAGGCTGAAGATGGAAGCCGTTCTCTCTCTTTTAACAGCTGTGCAAGTGATTTCTCCTCAGAGACGCAAGTGACACACACAAGATTTCTATTTTTGTCGCGTGGATTTTGGCAGAAAGAGCCGCCTGCGGGACCCCCCCGGGGCTGCTCAGAGCCCACACCACTTCACAGTGACATCTGTGCTCCTGTCTCATTGAGGAGCATGGGACACTGCCTCCCCGGCCCCTCCTGTGACAGTCGGGGGCAGTGGTTGCCTGGTTTGCAAAGGGTGACAGCTGGGGGCGTGTGGCGGGCAGGCTCGGCCCTGCTGTCCTGCTCAGGTGCACGGTCACCGCTCGGCAGGGAGATGGAGAGGGTCGCATGCACGTCAGGGCAGGCATTCGGAGCTGGGCGCTCCGACTCCGGGGCCGCTCCCTCCTGTCACGCCTGTTGTCCCCTGTTCCCTGGTGACTTCCTTCGTGATGACGACTGGGGAGCCGCCTGGGAGAACCAGACGAGCTCCTGGGCATCTACTCCCTCCCACACGGAGTCTGTCCACATGGCATGTCCTCTGTGGTGGCCGGTAGCCACGGACTACCTTAAGGTTAATCATGTGAGTTGAATACATTTGCGAAAGAAGCTTATTAAGTGACGGCTCAGTCCATCAGTCGCACTAGCTGCTTTTCAGGAGCTCTGCAACCCCGTGTGCCTGTTGGCGTCTGTTCAGACAGAGCAGATATGGGTCGTCTCCATCACGTCAGGCCATCCCAGTAATGGCACCTGTGAAGAAGGGCTGGGGGCGGCCTGCGGGCTTTGTTGGCCAGGGCGGGGTGGGTGGTTGCACCCCTTCACCAGCTCCTTCCGTCACGTGTGGGTCTGGCCGGCCTCTTTGCTCCCGGGAGCACCTCGTAGCATTTTTGTTTATTGGTCTTGGGGGCTGCAGGCGGCACCTGCCTTCCCTATGGGGGGGCCCCAGCCCGATGAGTCTCCAGTAGTAGTTTGATGGGAGGCCCAGTCCCCGCTGTCTACACCATGTGGTGTCGCATTGACCTGCATTGTGAACACAGGTGGAGCCCTGCTTTGATTCCTGGCCAAGTACAGAAGCCATCCATGCACTTGTCGGTATTAGTGTTAAGGTGAAGTAAACGTGTGGTTGCTACTTTGAATCCAGAAGTAGTGAACCCTCGGACTGCGAGTAACCTGTTCTGCACGTGTTCCGCAAGATGAGCAAACATTCCTTGTAAATTTTAACTTGGCAAGCGAGTGATGTCTTGTAGTACGAGTTGTATGTGATGCCGAAGGCCACATGGTCACAGCTGAGCCTATGGTCCTGGAAATTCGCTTTGATATGCAAGTGCTTTGGATGACAAGCTTGTTTCTGGAATGGATTATGCTCAAAAACCAAGGTTTTACTGTGGCTGTTTTGAAATGAGAGATCCTGGCAGTGATAGCCAAGCTGGCTTTTCTGGTCCTCTGGGCTACAGACTCGGGGCAGGCACTGGCATGGGGTGACCCAGGCTTCCTGGCCACCTGCACGGAAAACCTGTCCCTGAGTCTCAGGTTGGAGGCGGCCAGGGCGGGGGCCCAGAGGGGGAATGTGTTTGGGCTGCGATGGGCGAGGGGCAGGTGCACAGTGTGAGCCAGGGCCTCTCTACTTGGGAGGCCCCGGGTCTGAAGGAGTGGCTGCAGTGGCCACGTTTCCAGCCACGAGGAGAAGCCTGGTGGACCCCATTTCCAGGCATAGTTCCTGGTATAAAGTCCACTTCCATCAGGACTCTGTGGCATTGAAATTCAGTAGTAAATCATGCACTTGCTCTAATTCCCTGCCGTTAAGTTCCCATTGCAATAATCACGAATTAGGAACAGCGATAGTTAACGAAAGGTAAGGAATCCGGGCCGTCAGGGTGGAAGGCGGTGTCATCGTGTGCTCGCTCCAGCCCTACCAGGAATGTGAGGCCAGCGGAACCTGTGTTCCGTGCCTTGACTCGCCTCCGGGTGGGGTTCCTCGGCTGGCTGGTAGGACCTCAGCTGCGCTGCCCCGCCCCCGTCCTCAGGCACATTCCGGGCACTCACGTCTTCGCCCAGATGCCCGGATGTGCTGCTTATTTATAGAAGCAACAGCTCGTTACTTTACCTGCTGGCCTGGGATTCTCAGAGTGGGCACGGAGGCTGAATGAAGTTTCAGTGTCGCCTTGAGGTGTGAGTGGAACAGCACTGTCCTGTGCAGGTCACGGAGGCAGAGACGAGGTGGCCTGGCTGACTGGGGCCCTTGCCAGGAGAGGAGGTGAGCGAGGTTACAGATGCCCTCTGACGTGCGTCTGCTGACGTGGCCTCTCTTACTCAAGGCAGAGCGTGCCGGTGTCGGCCTGGAGTGTGGGGCCGTCTGGGGGACCGGCGACCTGCATCTGTGTGAATCCCTTCACGATGTGCCCCCTGAGGTCGTCCGGCAGGGCCCATGCAGAGGCCTGCCCACCTGGGGACAGGGCGTTCTGCCCCTGGACCTCTGTTCCTGGCTCAGCTTGAGCAGGCCTCACACGTGAGGTGGTGAAAGGTCGGGTTTCTGCTCATTAGCTTCTGGGAATCCGCAGGCCCTGGCGCGCGTCAGTCACCACCTTTGGGCCTGAGGAGCACCCCAGGGCCCACACCCAGAGGTTCGGAGTCGCCGGCTGTGGGAGGGCGCGGACCGTGTGCTGATCGAACGAGCTGTGGGGACTCGATGCCCGTCTGGACCCCCTCTCGCTGACTTGCCGGGAGCAGGTGTGCTTGGATTTCTGCACACCTGTTCTTCAGAGTTCTTCTGGAATGGACTTGCAAGTCTTACAGTCCATTTGGTCCAAGTTTCCCGTACAGTCGCTGCCCGTGTGCAGCGGTAACTGATGTCCCGTAGAGGAGATGGCACGCAGCTCCGCCCTGGCCGTCCCGAACCACAGCTGCGCTGCCCTGCACCACCCTTCCACGGGTGTGCCACGTTGGTTTTAAGTAAGACCAGGGGAAGCGTGGGGCCGAAACGTACTGAAGCATACGCACACCTGCTGAGGATGGTCATTAGTCACTTAAAAGTCTAAGTTTGAGGACGAATCCAAGGAAACAAGTGCTTTAACTAACAAAACGCCGGGTCTCCTGTGAAGCCTGACCATCTCGGACTTTGAAGAAGCTCACACTCGGCCCTGTGGAGCTCGAGCGCTGGTTTCGTTTCCTGAGGTTTTGCGCATGTTTGAGGCGGTGAGCAGCCGCTTGTGAAGGATCCCTTCTCTCAGGCGTGCGTGGAGCTCTCTAGGTTCAGCAGGACGGAAGAACTGCGGCTCTGGAGGGCGCTGTCCGTCGCGCTCCTGTCCACAGCCTTCTCTGGGGATGTGGAACAACAGAATACAGAGGACAGAGCTGTCTAGGTGCCTCTGCTCCTTTGAAATTGAAACTCGCAGACACGATTCTGCCTTGCAGTCGACCCATACTTGAGTCTCCTGGAGGTTTTAGGTTCATCAGTAACTGAAGACCTCTGCTTGGGTGACTTCTTCCCAACTTCACATCCTCATTTAAAGATTGAGCTAAGCTCAGTGTACAAGATTTAAAGATACCTTCACACGTTATTTGTCATCACTTTTGAAAAAGCTTTTTTTTAAATGTGTATTTGAGAGAGAACGTGAGTGAGCACGAGTGAGGGTGGGACAGAGAGAGAGGGAGACAGAATCTGAAGCAGCTCCAGGCTCCAAGCTGTCAGCACAGAGCCCGACGCAGGGCTTGAACTCATGAACTGTGAGCACATGACGTGAGCCGAAGTCTAACGTATACCCAACTGAGCCACCCAGGCGCCCCAATTTGTCACCATCTTTTAGCTGATATACTTGACATTTTTACTTGTGAAAAGAAGGTGAATGGGTTTATTCTTGGTGGTAATGAATGTAAAAGATTTCCTAAAAAACAAAACAAAACAAAGTAATAATCGAAGCAGCTATGTCTGGAAGGCCCTGAAATGAAAAGACCCATTTGGACAGGATTTGGACGCAGCTTGCGAATGGCCCCAGTACACACTGTGGCCCTGTGGGCACCTTGACCCGTGGACCCAGATCCAGGGGTCTGAAGTCATGGATGGTTTCCAAACTTTACATAAAATATTGATGATGTTAATTCAGCTAGTCATTGTGGAGTGTCAGGCCCTGTTCTGAGAGGCAGGGGTCAGTCACGAGTGAGCCAAGTCCGTGGCTTCACTGGGCTGCTCTTTATCTTTTATTTAAATAGAAAGCATAACATGTTTTATTGCTCAGAGTAAGCAAATGAAAGGAAGTGTTCAGATTTTCAATTGATAAATCCAGGAAGGCTTCATGAGGGTGAGTTTAGAATTTGTTGGCCAGAGGGCTCTTGGCAGGAAGTGTACTTTAGGGATGTGATTCTTCTTTGGCAAAGCCACATGGGACCCAGAGGATAGACAGGCTGGTTTGCCTGGGACGGGAAGAGTAGAGTAGGTTCTGGCACAGAGCTTCCAAGGGTAGGTGGAGCCCAGGACTTGACGCGTGTTGCAGAGAGAAGAACCTTTGCCAGTCGTGGGGCCTTTGGTCCCTCTGTGTGCACAGCAACCAGTTCTGCCTTTCGTTTTATCCTGTTACATTTGTTTTATTTGTCCTTGATTCTCTTTGGGAAATATTGGCCACTTTAATATTAGCTCAAGCTAGATACCCACCGCCTAACACTTAAAGTCAATTAAAAATGCTGAAAACAAACTGAGGGCTGATGGGGGTGGGGGGGAGGGGGGAGATGGGCATGGAGGAGGGCACTTGTGGGGATGAGTGCTGGGTGTTACATGGAAACCAGCTTGACAATAAACTATTAAAAAAATGGGTAGAAGTCACGAACAGACGCTTTTCTGAAGAAGACATCCAGATGGCCAACAGACCCGGGAAAAGTGCTCGACATTACTTCTCTTCAGGGAAATACAGATCAAAACTTCGATGAGATACCGTCTCACACCCATCAGAGTGGCTAAAATTAACAATACAAGAAGCAGGTTGTTGACAGGAGTGTGGCGAAAAGGAACCTCCTGCACTGTTGCTGGGAACGCACACTGGTGCAGCCACTGTGGGAAACAGTATGGAGGTTCCTCAAGTTAAACATAGAACTACCCTCCGGTCCAGTAGTTCTGCTACTGAGTATTTGCCGAAAGAAAACGAAAACGCTAATTGGGAAGGATCTCTGCAGCCCTGCGTTTCCAGCAGCCCAGATAGGGAAGAAGCCCAAGTGTCTATGGAGTAGTGAATGGATAGACAAGCTGTGGCTTACATATGATGGGATATTAGATGTAAAAATGAGATCTTGTCATTTGCAACATGTGCATCTAGAGAGTATAATTCTAGGGAAGTCCGAGAAATACCATATGGTTTCACTCATGGGGAGTATAAGAAATAAAAAAACACAACAAAAACCCCCGAGACTCTCCATTCTCGAGAACACCCTGATGGTCACCAGAGGGGACATGGGTGGGGGTGGGTAAACAGGCGTAGGGGATCAAGAGTACACTGATCACGAAGAGCCCTGAGAAATGTGCGGCAGGGCTGCGTCAGTGTGTCCATCCCGGTATCTGCCCATCGAGCACTTTATCTTAACTGTCCTTCAGTTAAAAAGCCACGGAACAGGAGAGTATCCTGTTAAATAGTCTTGACTTTAGATTAAACAGAATCATTTGAAAGAAAGGGAAACCATTTGGGGGGAAAATCATCTTCTTTTTTCAAAGATAAAAGGATGACTTACATCGTTTTCTGAGTTAATTATTACATCGTGTGAACTCATTTTGAAGAGACACCATGCAGGCTGTTACTCCTTCAGGAAACTACCTTCATCTGAGTTACTGAACCCTGCCCAGTGTTTCCACATCATGTTGCTGCCTGGGCTGGATCCTCCCCTTTTCTGATACTTTGCAAAAGAACTGTTCTTACAGCTGAAGGAACAGCCTTCTACCAATTTCATCTTGGTTCCAGAACCGGAAAAAGTTGTTCTCTTGTTAATACTAGAGCTCACTTTTGGAAAGTTTGTACAATGAGAGAAAAGGTCACAGTGCTTTACAGGGACTTGAATTTAGGTGGAGGTAGTTAAATACATTCTAATCGTAGTTGTCTCTTGATATTTTTAGCTATTTTACGTTAAACTTAGAACAGTGAGTCATAGCAGCTAAATGTGTTCGTACCTTTTCCTTTTCTGGTGAGATACTGTGTTTATGTGATGACTGTGATAAGGAACGATGAGGGTTACGCCTGCAGCGCGGGGCTTTCTGTTTCTAACACGTTCAGGATTTCAGCGAAACAAGTTAGTCGTACTCTTAATAAATACTGTGCTGTGTGTCGGGGTAAGGAGTGCGTTGTGTTCTGGGAATGAAGATCTCCTGAAATGGTTATGTTTTTATACAAGATCTCGTGTGCAGTGAACTTGCTTGGGTTGTGTCTTTGAGGGTATGCAGCAGCCTCAGGGAGGTGTGAGTCTGTTCTGAGTGACAGGCACTGAGTGCAGGTACTGATGCGCTTTCCAGATGTGCGTTGTGTGTGGTGGCTTCTTTTTCAGGTGACGGGAGTGAGGTGGGGGTTCGATCAGACCTGCTGGCGAGTGTTTGTGCGTGTTTCAGGCAGAACCTGGGTCTGGGGTTCCCGTCCTCTGAACACTCACCCATGGGAGTGTGGCGAGAGCAGTAACCCCCTCCTCCCCCCGCAGGTTGTGCGGCTTAGTGCCTGGCACAGAGGGCCTTCAGAACCTATCTTCACTTGGTCAGAACGTGTAAAATGCCAAAATCTAATTGTAGATCCCCCTTCCCCCCTGAGCAGTGTAAGTCATGGTCCCCTAAGCCTCTGTTGATGAAGGCGGCAGCTGTGATGAGTCGTGAAGGCAGACACCAGCTCGTGGGGGTTGCGGGGGTACCTGGTAGTGGAAGATCATCTCCACGTCTGCCTGACAGCCTGAAGGGGGTCGGTGCGGCCCGCTCCTGTTCAGGGACCACAGACACGTGACGTGTCCTTGCTGTAATCCTAGCTGTGTTCTTGCCTTAGCTCGGTGCCTTCTGAGGGTGGGATGGTCACCCGGGCTAGAGGCGCCGCCGCCTTCTGTCTGGAGTCGTGCGTGCTTGAATTGTCTTCTGGATCCGGGTCGAGTCTGTGTCTTCAAGGCCTTCTGGAATGGAAACAAGGAGGGAAGGTGTTCTAGAGCCTTAAATACCAGACTGAGCACCTTTCCCTGGGCTGAAGAGCCCAGTCAGGTAGGATGCTGTGGGGCCTGCTCTGTGCTCTGCCCCGCATTGGGCGTCAGTAAGGGCTCACAAGATGCGGATCTGTCAGGGTTACCTCTCGGTGCGGGGCTTGCGCATGTGCCTGTGTGTACACACAACGGCCATGTCATGAATACAAGAGAAAGTGTGTTTTGGGGTAGTGTCAGATTATTGCTGGAAACCTCTCAGTAGACTCCAGTGGGCTCTCCGAGGAGGCTCCGAAGTGGAAGTGAGCCGTGGTGAGATACCGGAGACGGGCGTGAGCCAGTGCTCTCACAGACCCATGTGCAGGTGTCCTCTCTGATTTGGGATGGGTCCGGTTTCTGAAATCAGAGAAACGTTGCTCGTTTAGAGGGGTTTTGGCTTCTGTTGGTGTAGGGAGGGGGAGAGCAAGATCTTGAGTAGTGGGACACTGCTTTTCATTACGGAGAGTCAAATCCCAGAAGAGAAGTCTGGCGGGTGGTGGCTGCAAGGGGGTCCCTGCTGCGCCTTCTGGAGGCAGAGGGAGCCTGCCGGCATCTGAATGAGGGTCCTGAGTGGGGACCTTGCGAGCTGGTGGCAGTTCTTCCTTGTCCCTTGTCTGGGCTGCGCTGGGCGGGTCTCACATGGCAGGCCCTCCCTCGCGCAGAATTCACCTGGAAGAGACCATGTAGGATCTGCAAAGCAGAATGAAGGAAACAGACTGGTTCCGGTGTGTTCTTCCTTCCTGAAACTTCCCAGCGAGAAACACTGCATCTGGCTCTGGGGGTCCACTGAGGAAGACCATGGCATCCAGGTGTTACCAGACAACACCTAGATGGGGTGCTGTGGGGTGCTGTGGTGGTGCTGTGGGGCCTGGGACAGAGGGAAGCGCCGTTCAGGGAAGGGGGTGCTTCCCAAGTGGGGGCCCCGAGATGGGCTCAGGACGGCGTGTGCACTAGAGGGCTGGAGGTCGGAGAGCATCCTGCCCTGGTCCCTGTGAGGTCACTGTCGTCCTGGTTGATGGGGAGTTCCCTGCACAGCACCCACACTAACGTGTTTACTTCTGAGTGTGAGAGAAACTCCCAAGAAGGCAGTTTTATGGCTTAATCAGTGTGTAAAGAGCTGGTGGACTGTGGTTCGTAGTTTTGAGAGCAATCAATTCCCCAGACCGAGGGGGCTGTGGATTAAAAGTGCATGTCCTGCTTTAGACAGGTGTGTTCTGAGACTCAGCCCCGGTTCAGCAGCAGCCTTCACCTTCAAATCCAAAAAGGGGATGAAGAAATTTCATGCTTCCTGGTTTCCACTGAGATTTTGCCTCCAGAACAATCTTGTACAAATAGCAGTTTATATATTTAGATCAGGGCTAAGGGCAGGGCATCCGTTCATCTTGTGATTTGTGGTGACGTGATGTTTGGTCAGGGATTTGAGACTTCACTGGATTTGGCGAGACACTCCTGAGTGGCAAACTGAAAGGAACGTTTCAGGACCTTCTGGAATCTGGTGTGAACGGATGGATTTGGATGCTCATGATGTCCTGGGGTCCCTCACATGGTTGGTAGGAATCCCATCGTGCTGCCCCGATTTCTCATTTAGGAGGAAAACATTGCTCGGTATAAAAGGTCACGTGTTGAAGTCCTGGCGCCCGACCACCCGGAGTCCCTGACACTGCCCTGGGCGGTGGGAATGGGTTGTGATTCTCAGGTCACATGTCAGGAGCAGAGAACTAGCCCCCCCCCCCCCCGCGTCCCTGTTCTCAGGGTCTCCATGAGCCCCCGCAGGCAGCCATCTGCCCCGGGTACTCAGACGTTCTGTATTGTCGTAAAGCAGTTGCGCCGTCTCTGTCTCTTGATTGACCGGCACTTACTTTTCAGACCGCGATGGCCGTTTCCGTGTCCTTGAACTGTAGTTTCCGTGGTAGACTGGTTTTGAGAATGTGTAGGAGGAGTAGAAGCCAACAGTTTGATAGAGAAACCTGGGAATGTGTGGCCTGGGCCTAAGTGAGATCACATGTTCCTCTGTCCCCCCAGATTTGGGTATTGCTGCTCCCTGACTGGCCAGGGGTACGTCATGCATGGCCAAGTCCTTGGCAGACTCTCAAATTAACAAAAAGTTGTTCTCTCTGTTGTTTACTTTTTTAGTTGATGTGGGACCATAGCGTTGAAGTGTTTTGTGGAGGAAATTCATTTATATAGTTGTGGAGAAACGGATGTGTATGTGTATATATGGGGTGTATGTACATGTACATACGTATATGTGTGTGTATATACCCATATGTATACATATACTTACATGTATATATGTGTTATAATTATATATACGTATGTATATATGTTATAATTTAAAAGCTCCAAGCTGTAGGGGCGCCTGGGTGGCTCAGTTGGTTAAGCATCTGACTCTTGATTTCAGCTCAGGTCATGATCTCATGGTTCAGGGATTTGAGCCCCGCATTGAGCTCTGTGCTGACAGCTCAGAGCCTGGAGCCTGCTTGGGATTCTGTGTCCGTCTTTCTCTCTCTCTCTGCCCCTCCCCCACTTGCTTTCTCTCTCTCTCTCTCTCTCTCAACATAAAAATAAACTTAAAAATGAAAGCTTTGCACTGTAAACATTTATATGAGATACTGTAATGAGATAAGATCTAGCTGCAGTGTTAAAGATGGGGTGGGGAGGGCAGACGTGTGTGAGGCTGGCTGTTAGTCAAGGCTTCAGGCACCTCTAGATCCTGGAAAGGAAGGGAGAGGCCTGGCACTTCTGGGGCCTCCTGAGGAGCCTGCCCGCCCCTTGCGTTTAGCCTGGTAAGGTTTCTGGTCTCCACAACTGTCAGAGAAGAAATTTGTGGGTGATTTGTTACAGCAGAAATGGGAGACTAACACGGCATTTCTGCGCTTTACCTCTGAGTGTGTTAGAAAGAACTGCATCACATCAGTCTTTCCGGTGCCTTAAGTGATCACGGGAGGTGATTCCTAAGAAATAATAGGTACGTAACTTCGGTGGAAAAGAACTGAGCAGAGTGGTATCATCTTTGTGTCTATTGTTTGGACCTTAAAACCCCCTACACTGTACACAGTCCGTTCCTGCTGTTGAATTACATTGTAAGGGGTCACTGGGAGACCAGGCTTTCACACGTTGTGTGTTAGAGGGACAATTAGAGCTTATCAGGGGTCCAGAGGAGTCCCGTGTCGGCGCTAATCCAGGTTGGGGTATTGGGCTGCAGACTTCCCCCACCTAACTGTTGAGAGCGCTAAGTCACAGGGCTTGCCGAAGGTCCTTATTTCCCTGGTTTATGTGCTTTGTACTGAGGTTCACGTAGATTGCACGTGCGAGTTGCCCCGTCGGGACTGAAGTGTGAACATCAGGGTCCCCAGGCAAGCCGGCAGGCGTCCCCGGCGGGCTCAGAGGGCTCTCCACCCCGAGAGAACAGTCCCTACGAGCCAGCACTCGAGGCCTCCCAGACGGCTGTGGGGTGTCCCTCCCTGTCGCCCTGCGCTCCGGCAGCCTCTGCCGCAGAGGCTCCGGGCCCCCTGCCACGCTGCGGGGAGGCTCGCCTGTGTCTGTGGGGTCCCCCGCGAGCCCCGGGCTGCGTCTGTGCTGTTGCCGTGTTTCTGCTGCAGCACGTGGTCTCCCATGTGAGGTCTTGCCGCGCTCTGCAGGGAGACTGGGGGCCGCTAACGTGGGTCGAGGGGCTGGCGCCAGACGCTTCAACGGGAGTGCGCCGCAAAGACGTGGCTCAGATGGCCGTGGGGGGCTGCCCGCTGCTCTGTGCTCCAGACCTTCGCGTCTGACACCGAGGAGCTCTCCTGAGCCCTGCGTCCTGCAGGACGGGTTGGCTGAGACCCCCCCCCGCTTGTGCCGACCAAGGAGCCCCTTCCCCCAAGGCCTAAGGACCCTGCTGCCGTTGGGCACCTTCCACATCCCCACTTTGCCGCACAGGCGACGAGGTCGGCTGCGCCCCACGGCCCGGCAGGGAGCAGGCCCCCCTCCCCGCGGCCCCTGCGGCCCGCCCGCCCTGCCTGTGGTGCTCGCTCCCTCCCCCGGCCCCGCTAACCCTCTGGTGCGGGCTCTGCTCGGCGTCCGAGTTCGCTTTTCCTTGGCGCGCCGCCCTCAGCGCGTGAGCTGCCCACGGTCCAGGCCGCGGCGGGGCTCGTGGGGAACCCGCGTGTCTGGGAAGCGTATCTTTAGTTTTCAGCTTCAGCTGGAATTGAAATCAAGCGAGCCAATCCACAGCATCCGGCTGGATCCACAGACTTATTGTAGTTCTAAAAGTAGCCATTTCTTAAAATAAAAAATTTTAAAAGTGGTCATTTCTGTTTTAAGAAAAATCAAGAGCATTTCCACTTTTCTCATGCATTTTAACATCTAAAACAGGGATGGTGATTTTCGAGGCGTGGCTGTATATATTGTAGAGTGTTGCAAACCTTAGTGTAGCCTTATTTTCAATTTTTACCTGGTTATCTAGAAACTTACTGAAAAACTGGAGTGGTAACAATGCTAGCTGTATTTGTAGGACTTTAAGAAGCCATGTGTTGTCATTTAAAACATGTACAGTTGACCCTTGAACATGGATTTTGGAGTACATGGGTCCACTTCTACCCAGATTTTCCCCTTATAAATATCAGACAGTACTGTAAATGTATTTTTAAAGTTTATTTTTATTTTCAGACAGACAGACAGACAGACAGACAGACACACACACACACACACACCCGTGAGAGTGGTGGAGGGGCAGAGGGGGAGAGCGGGAATCCCAAGCAGGCTCTGTGCTGTCAGCAGGGCTTGAAGCTCACAAACCGCGAGATCCTGACCTGAGCTGAGATGAAGAGTGGGGGGCTCAACGGACTGAGCCCCCAGGAGTCCCTGTAAATGTATTTTCTCTTAAGACTTTTCTTACATTTTCTTTCCTCTGGTTTGCTTTATTGGGAGAATGTAGGATATAGTACACATCCCATACAAAGTCTTTGTTACTATTTGTTATCAGTAAGGCTTCCAGTCAATAGGAGGCTATTTGTAAAGTTTTTGGGTGAGTCAGAAGCACATGTGGATATTTCGGTGCATGAGTGTCGGCAGCCCGACCCCCACGCTGTTCCTGGATTAACTGTAGCGCCTTGTAGGATGACTGGCTAGAAAGAAGGCTCTTTGGTTTTCTTGGTGAGGAGCCAGGGAGCCAGGGTGTAGCTGAAGCGTGGAGCGGGGGGCCGCGGAGCTGGGGGGGTGGGCAGCCTGGCCGTCACGCGGCCCAGTGTCTCACGTGCACGAGCAGCACTCACATGTAACACATCAAACGTACATCTCGGCAAAGCAGAGTCTGGACAGTGTGGTTCATCCTGCTGCGGAGTCGCAGCTGGGGGCCTTGGAAAACGTTTGTTCACGTACGCATCCAGCTCTGCTAAGGAGACGGCTTCAACCCTGCTGTGACCCGCCTCGGCCGCACCCCGTCTTCCCAGAAGCCACCAGTCTGCCGAGCTGGACCTCGATGAGCTGTGTCAGGCCAAAGGGATGTGTGTGTGGAAGCCTGTCGTGTAGCCAGCGGCTGAGGGCGCGGAGAATGTCCTTGCTGCTGTGACGGTCATGAGTGCGCCCCGTCCGCGCTTCTGTGGCTGTCACAGGTCGCCCATCCTTTCTGCTCTGCGTCCTCCATGAGCTGTGGCCATTCCTCCCCCGGGCAGCCCTCTCTGGGGCTGGAAGGGAGCAGGAAGCAGGCGATGGTTTCGAAGCTCGGCTGGGAGGTCATGTTGATTTCTGCTCCGGTGGAAGTGTAGTCCAGGGAAGGGGGGGAGGTCAGGGGCGGCTGTTGTGTGCGGGTGCTGTGGCCCCAGGGTCAGGCCCCTCCAGGTTCTCAGCTTGGGAAAGGACGCCAGAACAGGGCTCCAGCAGCGGCAGTGGTGGCTCGTGGCTCCTCAGGCTGGAGGCCCAAGTGGGTTCAGCCTAGGTGTGTGGGGGAGGGGGGTGGGGGCCCCCGGGATCTCTGGCCGCACGGGGCGGGAGCAAGGGGAAGCCTGAAGGCGACCTCCAGTGGCCACCTCCCTGCCCCCTTCTTACAAGGGAGCGACCCCCAAAGTCGGGGCCCCTCACAATCCCCTCGCCTCCCATGGACCGCCTGTGACTCCTCACGCTGGAGGCGGGGCTTCGACACCTGAGCTCTGGGGGGACGGGGGCTGCAGTCCGTGGCACAGACGTCTGCCTGCTGACGGTGGGAAGGGAGGCCTGGCCCCTCCTGTGACCAGCGACAGGGCTGGTGCCCCTGAAACGCGTGGCACTTCAGAGGGACCGAGTCCTTGCGTGGTCTTGACAGGCGGTGCCGCGGGGCCCGCGTGACCACCCAGGCGTGACCCCGCTGTGGTCCACGGCGCCTCTGCGTGTTGGGGTGCCTGTTGGGTGTGAACGCCAGGTGCTCTGAAAACACGGACGGGGGGCGGCTCCGGTGACCCCACGCATCCCGAGGGGACCAGGTGCTGTCCCTCTGTCACCACATTGGACCCCGAGACACACACCTGGTGGAAATGCCTTCCCCGTAGAACAGTCTCCTGAAACCTCTACCTGAGGTTCTCGGGTGTTTACTATCCCTGCCCGGCATCAGACTGCAGCGTCCGGACCACTGGCGCCCTGCGTGCTTTGAGCTGCATGTTCTGGGGAACCCGCACCATCGGGACGGAGGGCTGATCGCCAGCGCCGTGCCCTGGGCGTCATCCGAACGCCCCATGCCTCTTGTCTGTCTGCTGACCAGAGCCCATCACCCACCTTTGGTCACCAGTCCCAGGCTCCCATTGGAGCACACGGTGCCCCCTGGACCTGCTCTGGCCTTCCTCCTGCATCAGAGGTCAGCACGAGTCTGAGACACGCCGGTGTAGACGAGGTTTGGTAGCAGCCTCAGGGGCACATGACCCAGCCCAGCTGCAAACCGATGGGCCCAGGACAGCAGCGGCTCCCGTGTGCCCGATGCGGCCCTGCTCCCCACACGAGGGTGATTTCCTGTAGCCCTGTGGCCTCTGCCTGGGTGCTAATACTTCTGCCTCTGTTTGAGCGAGGAAGGGAAGGCTGAGGACGTGAAGTGCCTTGAGCCCAGTGGACTCAGAGCCACTCACCAGGGAATCAGATCCAGGCTCTGCTGCGCGTCTCTGAGATTCACGTAGATGAGGGCGGGTGTGTGGCTTTTTGCTGAGAATGCAGTGACCTGGATGTTCCCCTTCCCTTGAAGCCCCCCCCAGACTTTCTCATCTGCTACTCGTTTCAACCATACCATTTCCCTGGATTTACTTGTGGCTTCCGGGTCTGTACCTTGTGCTGACGGTACATCTGTAAACATGCCCTTGTGAGTGAGGGCACCAGTGCCCCCTGGGCAGCCCCTGCATCGGGACTCCGGGCCTGAGTGAGGAGTGCAAACGGAGACGAGCTGGCACAATTGATATGGCGGCCCCCGTGTAACATCACGGGCAGGTCTAGAGAAAGGGTCTCCCGCTGAGCTGATGGGGTGCACATGGGCAACAATCAGGAGTGGGGGTCAGGGTGCTAGGAAGGCAGGGCAGGTCACCATATACAAGCGGTGGTTTCTGCGTGAAAGAATGTTTAATCCTTCTCAAAGCCTCTCTCCCTCCCCGGACCACCACTGTCCTCACATCTGAGTCCTTACAAAGGTTTATCCTGTGAGTGAAGAATTTGGAAATGTGTGCAGCTTGAGGGTATACACACGCTCGGCCCAACCTCTTATTCTACAGAAGTTACGGAAACTTAGGAAGCTTTATGCATATATCTCGAAGAACATTCTAGAAAAAATGTTTAGGCACTCATAGTGCTGCAATATCCCACATTTGATTCTTTTTTTTTTTTTTTTTTTTATTTTTTTTTTTTAATGTTTTTTTTTTTTTTATTTATTTCTAGGAGAGAGAGACAGACAGCGTGAGCAGGGGAGGGTCAGAGAGAGAGGGTCACAGACTGAAACAGGCTCCAGGCTCTGAGCTTGCAGTCAGCACAGAGCCCGACGCGGGGCTCGAACCCACGAACCGCGAGATCATGACCTAAGCGAAAGTCGGACGCTCAACCGACTAAGCCACCCAGGCGCCCCTCCCACATTTGGATTCTAAAGATATACAAACTATTTGTAAACCCTTCCGCTTAATTTCAGTGGAATTAAAGGTAAATCCGTTGAAATTATCTTGCAGATTTTGTTTGGTTGTGGTAAGAGGGAGGTGGTTAGAAATAACAACTTGTGAGGACTACTCCTCGTTTTGAGGGGTGCAGTGGAAACGGGCATTTACTCGGCTTTTTTCCCCCCTGGGTGATAGCAAAGACGGGATATTTAGGTGACCTGCACTTTGCTATTGAAACACGTGTTCTGTGGGTTCTCTGAAAGCTCAGACTGAGTGTTTTCTGACTTCCCATGTCTGTTCACATAAATGCTGTTGAACAAAAGCTGTATTGTGGATGCTTGAAGCTGAATAGGCCTTTTATTATAAAGCACAGAAATGAGTAAGAATGCAGTGTTTTGTTGTACGGACTTTAAAAATGATTTCAGTCTTTATCCTGAAATGAAAGAATTAATTACTTATTGGATTATTCATCTATTAAAAGGGAAGAGGGAACCAGATCACTCTGTATACCCAAGTGAAACTTTAAGAAAAGGTTGAGACTGCATTCATCGCCTCTCCTTGGGGAAGGTTGGTGTTTGAGTTTGGGGATTAGTAAACCATATTTGGGTGTATTTGCAAAGCTTCTTGCCGTAAGATAAGCCCTTGCCTTTTTAGCTTCCATTTCATGCTCTCACTCTAAACGTGCTATCTTGAAACCCATGATTTTTATATTTCTTTAGTTCTCATAAACGCCACGAGCTAGGAAGACAGGTGGAGGTGGGCGGGGAGGAATCCGGGCTCCAGGTTCGCCCTGCGTTTCTGCTGAACGTCCAGTGAGGGACTTAGGGCTCCACATGTGGCGGCTGGATTCAGTGTCCTGGGTGTGCGTGCAGCCCGTTTCGGGTTTCCACCCCTGACCTACTGACCGGCAGGCCGGCTCCGGACCACCAGGTTTGTTCCTAAATGAATACTTTCCTGGCAGCGGGAGGAGAATGACGGAGGAGTTGACGTTTCTGTGAATCCTTTTAACGTCTGTTTTTGTGGGTGTTGTGTTCCAACGGGAACGCTCGTGTGCACAGTGGACTGATTGTCACCACCTCAGCGAAGCCTCACTTCTCTTGGCGTCGAGCAAACGAGAGGCTGCTGCGCCCCCACCCCTCCCCCCCCCGCAAGGGGAAATGGCGAGAAGTGAGGGGTTCTGGCTCCGAACTTCATTCACAACCAGGGAAGGTGTGGTTTGCGGGCTGACCTGTTCCTTCTTATTTCTGGGGTTCTGGTGCCACATGGCCTGTGTCACCTCAATGTATGACACAGTGAGGGGATGAGGCCCCACGTGTGTCCCCGAGGCAGACAGTTCGAGGCGTTGGAAGATGGCCCTGGATGTGGCTGTAGTGAAGGTTTACGCCCTGTAGACAGAAAAGCTAACATCCGCGGGCTTCTGTTTTAAGATAAGCTGCAGATTTACCACTGGCGTCAAAGACCCCGGTTACAAACCTCTCCCCTGGCCTCAGAGATCTTGCTCTGCTCGACTCCTGTCACGTTTACATCAAATGAGAATTCTTTATTTTCACACGTAAGGACGTCAGCACATAAGCTGGGCGGGGGTGGGTTTTCTTTTACGCCCCCATGTTTGGAGTTGGGGACTGAGTGGCTTCATTGAGTTGTGTGGCCACAGTGGCCCCTGGGGGTGCAGGGTGGGAGGGGTCTCTGGGGCACAGTGGATGGTGGCGAGGGGGACAAGGGGGTCCTTGTGGCGTCTGGATGGGATTTCAGTGGTTTCCCCAGGAAACGTGTATCTTAGTTGTATATTTTTTTTGGGGGGAATGGATTTAGATTTAGGGAGAGAAAGTCCATATTGAAATTCTTCATTGGTTTCAAGGCTTGAAGCAGAGGGTTTGGGCACAATTTCGACATCTCTGGGAAAGGCAGCTGAGTGCTTCTCAGCAGGTCACCGCCCTGGAGGGATGGGTGGGGCGGTGCCCCCACAGGGAGGGGCGGGGCGATGGCCCTGGAGGGAGGGCTGGCGCAGGTGTGTGGTCCCATGGCGTCTCTCCTCTGTTCCTTTTTTATGTGGGAGCTAAATGCTTTACTCTCCAGTCGATTCACGGGGGCGCCTGTGGCTCCTTGTCTGGAAGGACGTGTGGCCCCCCAGGGTCAGTGGTCCCAGGGTCAGTGGTCATCCCGTCGGCTGCTGCCACCCTGGACCTGCCTGGGGGCTGACCGGGTCCTCTGCACCTGCTGTGGTCCCGAGCGGCGACGCGTGCGAGCGTGGCCTGAGTGCTCTGGGAACTGCGAGGCGGGGCGGGGGTGAGCACCCCGGCTGCGGGGCTGTTTGTGGGGCGGCGGTGGCCCCCTGGGATGCTGGCGGTCAGGGCCGGGTCCACACTCCTTCCTAACTCCTGGGTCCCTGGTGTTTGCATGTGAGGGAGGAAGAGGAATCGGGCTCAGTCAGCCCCTGGGGGAAGGCCTGCCCTCACGTCACCTCCGCTGCCGTCAGTGGTATTTTCAGTGCTCTTCTAACCTCAGGCTTATTGTATACAAAAATAGGAAGGGACAGAAACAGTTCAAGGGTATTTAAAGACTTACATAATACAAGCCTAGTTTTATTATGTCTCATTAGGAGCAAGTCACGGGACAAATTTATTTAAATAGTTAAAAAATATCTTTACTGTTTTCATCTTTGGTGGCAAGCATTGATTATTGATTGATACTCAGTAAAAATGTTTACCATCTTCGTCACTCAAGCTGTTGCACGCCGTTTGCTTGGGGTCTCCTGACTCTGACCGGGGGTGGGGGACGGGGTGCTGGGTCTCAGGGCGAGGACGGACCACGGTGGCTGTGGGCAGCCTCCCTCCAGGGGAACATCTGGGCCGGGTCACGGGGTGGATTGGAAGGGTGGTTTGCTCGTCTGTGCCCGCACGTGTCTGCTCATGCACTGTGCTCCCTGCGCTGGTTTGGGAACCCATCCGGGGGGGCCCCACCGTGTCTCACATGCTGGCAGGAAGCTGGGGTCTGGGTGGCGGGCGCCACGGGTGGAGGAGGAGGCGCTGAGTGAGGACGCGGGCGGGTGCCGTGGACGACACGTACCCTCTGATGGCCTCCGTCGCGTGGCTCAGCAAGTGTGGACTTTCCACGTGGGGTTTGGTCTTCCTTCAGGGGAAATTGTCTTGTGTCTCCTGAACTATAGTTTTCTTAAGAGTTGAGTAAATAGCTATGGAATAAACAGGTAAATAAGTGCTATGTCTCATAAAGATGAAAATTTAGTACTGAGTATTACATGGCTTAGTTGATATTTGTGTTAATACAATGAATTCCATTAAAAAACAAGGATGTTTTGTTTATGGGATCTTTTCCACAACACCTTTCACCCATATGTCCCTGTGCTCTTTGGCAGCGTGGGAAGGCGTTACCGTCCCTTTTCACAGATGAGGAAACTGAGGACATCCCTTACATGATCTGAGCACTTGCAGCTGATGGGTGACGAGGTGGGGCCTGGGACCCTGGGCTCTAGGAATTCATATTTGTGCTCTTTGATTTCAGTGCCAGCTTGATGGTAAGCTCTTCCCGTGTAATCGCTGCAGATATACCAGGGAATTTGTTAGGGGCCCACTCCTCACAGCTCCCTGCCTCGAAGCTCAGTACGGTCGTCTGGAAGGTGTGCGGCGTGCCGCGGGCACATGCGTGTCGGTTGCTGAGGCCGGGGAGCACGCGGCTGCGGGTTCGCCGGAGATGGCCTGTAGGGGAGCGGCCACGTGTGTTAGTCAGTTGGAGGAGGGCTCTCACCCGATCGGTCTGTGACCGCAGTCAGAGGAATGTTTTAAAGCCTGAAAACGTGACTCATATGGTCAGGACACGGACGTTGACGTCTTGGGTGTGGACACGGGGAGATTTATGAGCAGTGCGGAGGGGACGCTGCGGAAGCTCCTGCGCGAGTGGCGTGAAGGACGGGAAACCAGCAGGCGCGGGAAGAGCTGGCTTGTCCTGTGGGGGAGGACATTGTATCAGCGCATCTGGCAGGACCCACACGCACGGCTTGGGGCCCCTGTCATTCGGGGAGCTATAAATAGCCTTTGGGGCAAAATCCTCGGCCCCAGAGGGCCAGCCCCCTGCACTCTGGCAGCCAAGGGGCCACGAGGCGGGGTCAGCGGGCACCGCTCTCCCCGCTGGCTCTGCCCGCAAGGCGCTCTCTCTGTCAGCACAGGGGCAGGTGGCCGAGAGGCCTCGGGCACGCTGGGGGCTGTGGGCCACCCTGGCGGCCCTGACAGGTGACGACGGCACATCTCCCGTCCGCGGGGCGGTGCGCCTCCGGGGCGCTCGGCTCGCTGTCGCTGTTCGCCGCTTGCTGGCGCGTGGCGTCTCTTGGTGCTGAAACTTGGCTGTGGCGTAAATGCCCGCTTCCAGGTCATTCCCATCGCTTTTGTGTCTGAAGCCTTGTAGACCATGTGGCTGACAGAGCGTTTGCGGTCACTTCTCTCTGTTCAGGGTGCACCTTGTTTTTGACCCTCAAGGAGGGAGCTGGCCTCTTTCATGGGGACGGCAGCGTTTCTAGTGTCCTGGGGACAGAAACGAGCCGTGCGCGGGTGGACCAGGCCAGGCTCACAAGCAGACCTCAGCATCTCACGGTGAGGAGGGGGCAGGTGCCGTCCGAGGTTGCTCAGAACGCTAGGACATTTCCTACATCCTGCTGGTTGCTCCGGCAGACGCGGAAGGCTGGGGTCTGGCAGTGTCCTGAAGTGCAGTGGCCCGGACGGGATTCTGCGGCCCTGCTCAGGGCCGCCGGGTCGGACCCGGTGCGTGGCTGCAGCGGGCCGTAGGGTCTGGGGACTGTGGGGACATGACGACCGAGGGAGGGGGGTCTCACCCCTCACCCACACCCGTCCTGGTTGGACAGAGGAGCTGCCCCACATCCTGGTCACTGGACACATGGGCTGCTGCCTGGGGTGGGCAGGACAGTGGACAGAGTGCCCCTGGTTTGGGGGAGCCCAGTAAGGTCCTGGGGGAGGGGTGCCACTGGGTAGGGGGATGGACTTCAGTTCCATCATGCAGGACAGTCTGTGGTCTTTGTGACGTCCATTCTGGAGAGTAAAGCTAGTCCACACTTTCATCAGTACCAGTGTTTGAAAATACCCCTATAACTTCTAGTGCAGAGAAATACAGACTTGTCGAATCTTTATATTTGCGGCTGAAACTAATAGAATGCTGTATGTTAACTATATTTGAATTTTTAAAAGTCCAGCTTTTAAGATGTTTATTTTTTAACGTTATTTTCTTTTGGAAAGGCGCCTTAACATTTTACCATGTGAGCTCAAGCAATTTTGAGTGAAAATGATCTCAATAAAGATGCATCTTTATGACAGAAACTAACAAAATGCTTGTATTATGTGCACATCGCGATGCCAGATTCGTCACTCTGGACAAGCAGCTTAGGTTTAAGGGTCCTTGGGGACAAGTGACACAGTGCCCACTTGCTGGCCCTTGCAGGTGTGGCTCTGTCCTGGGAACAGCCAGCCCTCCTTCTCTGGGGGGGCCCTCCTTCTCCCGGGGGGCCCTGCCCTCTCCCTGGGCTGGGGCTGCGTCCAGCTGCTGTGTCACGGCCCTCACCTTCTCCACGTGATGCAGTGGGTGTTCCCGCCTGTGAACTAGGGACTCATCTGCCGGACCCTGGGGTCTGGCCAGCTCTGAGCCAGTATCGAAGCACCACTTGGGTTCTTTGGTGACAGGCTTGCGGTGCTGGGAGCTGGGGTGGCCCCTGCTCACCTGCAGGTGTGTGGGACACTGGTCCTGGGCCGTGTGCTGGGGCCCCACAGCATCCGCACGATGAACATCAGGCGTGTCGCTGGGCTTTGGCGCCACACGATAGGGCTGCCTCTGACGGCCCTTATTCTGGGTCCACACCATGCCCCTGTCATTGTTAAAAAACAGGATTCAACTGCATAGATCTTAGAGACCTGATTCCTGAGGCGGCTGCGCCCTGTCTGCAGACGGGAGCCCCGGCGCCCTGCAGAGCGAGAGCAGGCAGAGGGGCTGGTCCGCACCCGGCCACCTGCCTCTGGGGACGGCAGAGCTCTGCCGGGCCGGTTCCGCACTACTGCCTGCCCTGCGTTCCAGGTTGCCCATGTTGAGATCCCGCTGCTGGGGGGGTTGAGCTGTAATTCATGTGGATGTCACGTGTGTTTGGTGATGTGCACTTAGCGGAAGTGCCTCTGTTTGGGGCCTGTTTTTTAACGTTGTCGATACAGACACAGAGCCGGGAATTCTCGGCGTAGGTTCAGAGCGTCATGCAGGTCGTGTGCCCTTGTTGAAGTCAGTGCTTCCGGGTAAAAATAGCTACAGTTTCATGTGTTTTATGTAGAGGACTTTTTTTTCCTATTAAACTTTATTTGGCTTTTTAAAGTAATAGCGGATTCACTTAGTTATCGTTGAATCGCCTCTCCTGTTCACTGTGGTAGATCGTAATAATTACGAGAGAGATTTCTGGGCTTTGTTCCACCACACAGCAGGCAGGAAGATGAGAGTGTGCGTGGTGCTGTCCCAGGTGCCTTCGTGCTGTGTGGGGAGCGCACAGCTGCGAAACGCGTCCTGCTACCGGAGGCTCGCTGGGCCAGGCCCGCGGTGGTTTCTGCCCGGTGGTGTTCCTCACGCTGTGTGCACGGTAGTGCGGCGGATGCCGCACACAGGTCTTGACCCTGCTCGGGTGCAGAGGCCAGGGGACTGAGCACTCTCGCCTCTGTCCAGTTCCCTCTGCTGGTCCGAGGGGCGCTCGGGAAGGAGGTGAGCTCGCCATCTCACCTTCCGCGTAGGAGCAGGCTCTGTGTCGTCCCTGTCCACGCGCGTCTTCTGGATGAATGTCCCGTGGGGGTCCCCGGTGCTTGCTGTGAACTCCCCGATGGCTGGGTGTCTGTGGGGGTGAGAAGGGGGTCCCCAGTGCTTGCTGTGAACTCCCCGATGGCTGGGCGTCCGTGGGGGTGAGAAGGGGGTCCCCGGTGCTTGCTGTGAACTCTCTGATGGCTGGGCGTCCGTGGGGGTGAGAAGGGGGTCCCCGGTGCTTGCTGTGAACTCCCCGATGGCTGGGCGTCCGTGGGGGTGAGAAGGGGGTCCCCGGTGCTTGCTGTGAACTCCCCGATAGCTGGGCATCTGCGGGGGTGAGAGGGGGTCCCCGGTGCTTGCTGTGAACTTCTCTGTGGATGGCTGGGCGTCCAGGGGGTGAGAAGGGGGTCCCCGGTGCTTGCTGTGAACTCCCCGATGGCTGGGTGTCTGTGGGGGTGAGAAGGGGGTCCCCAGTGCTTGCTGTGAACTCCCCGATGGCTGGGCGTCCGTGGGGGTGAGAAGGGGGTCCCCGGTGCTTGCTGTGAACTCTCTGATGGCTGGGCGTCCGTGGGGGTGAGAAGGGGGTCCCCGGTGCTTGCTGTGAACTCCCCGATGGCTGGGCGTCCGTGGGGGTGAGAAGGGGGTCCCCGGTGCTTGCTGTGAACTCCCCGATAGCTGGGCATCTGCGGGGGTGAGATGTGGTTCTTGCTGTGACTGCCAGTAGAGGACACATGTCTGCTGTCTCAAAAGCCTGTCCAGAGAGCCGTGGCCGCCGGCCTGGTGCCTGAAGGGGACCCCTGGCCTGGCATTCTGGAGCCTGCATCCTGGCCACATCTAGTCCCATGCATGGAGAAGTCTCCCTCCACTGGGTCCTGGGCGCTGCTCCACAGCAGCCACCAAGTAGCAGGTACCTGGGAAGTAGATACAGTGTCAGATTTGGGGCTACTTACAGGGCAGATACCCCAGCATCTTCTGGGCCAGCAGGTGTTGAAGCCCAGATGATCCAGGACAGCCATCTGTCATAGCATGAGTAGTATTGAATAGCGTAAATACAGCTCAATCCCAGAAAACTGGGCTTTAGGGCCCTGCTTCGAGGTTTAGTGATTGTGTGATCTTGAGAAAATACCTAATTTCTGTACTTGTTTTCTTAACTCCGTGATGGGGCCAGTGTTACTGCCTTTCCCAGGGCTGGGGGTGTCCTGTTAGGAAGCGCTGAGCACTCTGCAGTGGCACCTCCTGCCTCCCCGTGCGCCCTCATGGGTTAAATACTTGCTCACGGAGCCCACGCAGGTTGGGGTAGGGTCTAAAGCAGGATGCTTCGTGTTGGGTCGTACAGCACCTGTTACATTTTTTTTCCTCTTGTAAATGTAGATTCAGGAATGTTTGGAACTTGTGCAGTTAAGAAAGGGCTTTTGTAAGGAGGGGTGTTGCTTATAAATAGTAGAGGTGGCCCATGACCTTCACCCCACCCATTCCTGGCTGGTGCTTGCAAAATGCAATGGGAAGTTCTGTTACTATACACAGGGTGCTCTTTCAGTTACTGTTACTAGGATGCGTACAGGGTTCCTGCGTGGCCGCGTCGTCACGGCGAGCCAGGCTGCTAGGTTCCGCGCGGGGATCCCGCGTGGCCATGTCGTCACAGGCTGGGCTACTAGACCGTGAGCTGCGATGCTGAGCTGGGCAGCTTCCTGCTCTGCTGCCCCCGGTGTGGGTGTATTGACTGCTGCGGAAAGTGGGCCTGTCGCACACTGTTGCCCAGTCCGTCACCCCCTGTGGGCCCTTAGTTATCCCTGGAAGTTCACAGGCGAACGGCAGAACCTTCTCCCATGGAGTGAGTCTCCAGTGGGGAAACTGAGGTAGATGCCAAAATGCACCACCGTCGGGCTGTCCTACTGGAGGATGGGTTTGGGCTTGATTTCTGCAGCACTTGCTGGAAGGTCTTCCCGGCCCCCCTCGTGACTTCTGAAGACCCTTAGCTCTCTGCAGAGACTGGGGAGCTGCAGATGGAGCCCCCCGGCTTGCCCAGGGCACTCAGCCAGCGAGCAGGACTCCACAGGCTCGCGCCCTGGGTGCGGGCTCTTTGTGCGAGAGGGTTGGTTGTGGGTGGAGGGGCAGGGTTGCTACCATAGCTCTAGTGTACTTGATTTTCAGTGCTGTAGAATATTCCGTTGTGTGAAGATACCATTACTCATCCACTCTCCCGTGGACGGACGTTTGGACTGTTTGGTGTATGTATCTGTTGAAGATTTCAATTTGTCAGGATTTCTTTGCATAAGATATGAATGTTACAGCATAACATCACCTGCCAGGGAGCCAGCGTGACTCTGGTATAGCCCTACAGAAAGACTGCTATTTAGCAATACACAGAACCACTTTCTTATATTCCAGTACGTAAAAGTCATCCTGACATCCAGATAGTTTCTCAGATCTTAAATTTGTTAAATTTATTATTAATATCTTGGCTACTTTAACAAATATATTACTTAAACAGAAATCTGAGAATGTGAAGTTACACATTTTAAAAAATTTTTGTTTAATGTTTGTTTTTTTTTGAGAGACAGCGCAAGCAGGGGAGGGGCAGAGACAGAGGGAGACACAGAATCTGAAACAGGTTCCAGGCTCTGAGCTGTCAGCAGAGTCCGACACGGGGCTCGAACTCACAAACCATGAGATCATCCAACTTGGTTGCTGAGCCAAAGTTGGATGCTCAACTGACTGAGCCACCCAGGTGCCCCTGGAAGCTACACGTTAAGGACAGAAAGAAACTGCGTTTTAGTTCATATCCCCAAATAAATGGCCTACTGGATTTTCCCTCTTCATATGTGACCACTGTTTTTGCTATAAATGTGAAATTTTATTTGAACATAGTGTTCCAGTTCTTCTCCAAGACTGGCTCATTAATTCTTTAATTAAATGTAAAAATCGGTTGCAGAGAACGTTCACCATTTGTGGCACAGAACTTCCCAGTAAGCAGTGCGCTGTGCACATGGCCCCTCTGCCTCACATGACCTGGCGGTTTGCCACTCAGGTGGCCTTGAACTTGTAGGGACTATTGAGCACAGAGAGCATTTCTGACAACTGTCTGCATCTCCCCACTCTGCAGTCGTCAGCAGAGGAGAACGCTGCGTCTCTACTGAGCCCCAGAGTTTTAGTGGCTTGACATTTCTCACCTTTCTGCGGTGTGGACTTGGTGCTTTTTCCAACCTGGAAGGTGAATAAATGAAAAGGGATGTTCTCTTCAGTCATCTTCAGTTTGTTTATGTGCAAGGCTCAAATCAGCAGGGTATTTGGAAGCTTCTGTGCACATTGATGGCATTTTTTGTTTTTTAAAAATAATTTAAAAGTGTTGTTATTTGTCCTCCAAATGGGTAACTATCTGGTTCTATTAAGAAAAATGTAGCCATGAGACTAGTTTTATTTATTATTTTTTGAGAGAGGGCAAGTGGGGGAGGGGTGAGGCGAAGGGGACAGAGGATCTGACGTGGGACTCGAACTCACGAACTGTTAGATCACGACCTGAGCCGAAGCTGGACACTCAACCACTGAGCCACCCAGGCGCCCCAAGACTAGTTTTAAAAGCTGCACGTAGGGGTGTACAGTTGGCGTGCCAGTTACACTAATGCAGAAGTACCTGCACTATCGCTGATAAATAGAGATCGTTACTTTGTGTTTAGTGACAAAACGTATGGCATCCATGTTGCAGTGCTGGTCTTGACAAGTGAAAGGAAGAGCTGATTCTTGCCGTTCCTAGACGACTTCCTGGGCCCTTGGAGCCCGGTGCAGGGATGTGGGGCTCAGGAGTGTTAGCAGGCGCAGGGGAGGGGAAGAGCGGCTGCAGGTGTGGGCAGATCCAGCTGGACAGAGGCTGCTTCCGTGTAGCCTGTCAGGCTCCGTGTGCCTCCTGACTCTAACCTGAGCCTCCTCAGGTGCCTGCGAGTGACTGGGGGGTGTAGGTGGCCTGGGGGACAGAGAGCAGGGAGCAGATTCTGGTCCCTGAGCCCCCAGAACAGGATGGGAAAGCGGGTCACCAAGGGAAGAGAGCTGTTGCCCTGAGGCACGGGGGAGTTTCTGGAAGGTGGTCCCATCCAGAGGAGGGTGAACAGGATGAGGCCAAGAATGGCTTTGGTTTCCTGCCGCCTTTCCTCCTCCAGGATCCAGGGAGGCGGAGGGAACCCACGAGAGCCCCGCTCGGAGGCTGTGTCTCGGACACCAGGTCTCTACTTCAAGCTCCAAGGAAGAGGCGCAGTCCCAACCGGGGCTCCTGCCGTGTCCACGATGCTGAACACCTGCTCCGTCTCTAGGTCCAGTTTCCCAAGGGGTCAGATTTCGAGTTCCTCTTGTCCCTTCAGTCGTTCCCTTTGTCCAGCTTCTCCACCGTGCGTTACAAGCCAGGGCCCCTAGTTTAAGTCACCAGAAATAGTTCTGTCTCATTCTTGACTCTGTAAAAATCCACTTCTTCTTAGAATGAGGATGTGTCAGTATCCGAAAAGCCACTGGTTTGGGAATCCTGTTATTTTACCTCCACCCGGACAGCGAAGATTTGTGGTGAACGCGGAGATGCCTGCCGTCTTTCCCAGCTCAAAGAATTTGAGTTTTGGGATGGAAGGAAAAGGGACACTTCCAGAGACTTTTGGGGCCGTGCCATTCACTCGTTGGAAGGACCGTGTAGTTTCCTCTGGAGGCTCTTTTGAAAGAGACCCTTGGAACGTGTGCCTTCTGTTACATGCGCTACCGGAACGTGGCTGCCCCCACGGGCTCTGTGTCCCGGGCGGGGCGTCGCTGTGTGGTGTTGGTGATGGTGGGGTAGAGGGTCGCAGGCCAGCCTTCTGACAGCGGTCGGCGCAGACTGACGTGCGCACCCTCTCGAGGTGGGAGTGTCCCCTCTGAGCGCTTCATCAGAATGGCGCTCTGCCAGAGACTTCATTCTTCTTCTTAGCAGGTTCCGGGTCCCTTCTCCTCTCGTTGTTAACTTAGTTTCTAGCACCGTGAAGGCAAAGGCGTGGGAAGCATCCCATCCGACCTCAGGGACTGAACGCCGTGGGACGAATAGTCGGGAGCCTCTTTCAGGTGCCGTATTTCTTTAAGGACCAATAAACCCTTCTCTCTACCAGTCAGGGCCCGAGGTGCCTGTCCTAACGGGAAAGGCTGCGGGCTGGCGTGTGCGTGGTTTGCGGCATGCTGGGGCTTCAAGGCGAGGATGCTGGGAAGGAGGGTCGGCGTCCGGGATCCCGTTGAACCTCCGGGCTTAGAAGGAGGTGCAGGGCCTTGCCTTCCCGGAGTCGTCATTGGGGGAAGAGAAGACGCGCGCTGTGTGGACATCGGTAGTTCCTGCCTTTCCAGGGCCAGTGACAACAGCTGGGTGCCTGTCGCTTCTTGTATCCTGAGTCCGTGTAGCCCCCCAGGCCCGCCCTTTGCACCTTAGTTTGCACTCATTCAATGCTTCCCCTAGTAGTCAGTTGCTGCTCTTCTCCCAGCGATCGAGCTCTGTCTTCAGGGGACTGGACAGCCATCAGGTCAAGGCCTTCAGGGGCAGATGGCCCTCGGCCGCTACTCTGCTTCCCAGTTTGGTTTATAAAGTTACTCTCGGGATCTGCCGTTTAGAGAGAGTGTCTGCTCTCCTGCTCCGTCAGGTTCGTTCTGCTGGAAGCCGCTCCCGGCTTCTGAGCTGTCTGTCCCGGTCCCTGCAGACATGCGGTATCTAGTCTGCGCAGACCCCCGTCGTCATCTCCGGGTATGTTCGTGGTATAATTTTAATTAACAGATTTTGAGTAGTTCCTTATGACTTTTGGGCTGTTGCTGGATGGATGGTGTTTGCGTGGAGAAAGAAATTGGTTCCACGCTGATAGCCTTTGGAAACTATTTTGAAATGAATTGCTTTCACCCTAAATGTTTTTAAGTTTTACATGTGTATTTGCCTGAGAGCCATGAAGGCATCCAAGTGTCTCAGGGCTTCCCACCTTCCTGATAAGAGGAGTAACGTCATGTAGAGTATTATTCATTTGTTTTGCTTCCAGACAATAACTTTTTTTTTTCCACAAAGAGACATTTGTTAAAATAGTGAATCATAATATGCTCAGGATGGAACACGGATCGATAGAGCACAGAGTTTATAAATAGACCTGCATACATATGGCCATTGATTTCTGACAAGGTGCAAAAGCAGTTCAGTGGACGGTGATTATCTCCTCCACAAATGGTGCAGGAAACGTTGGGCGTCTACATGCATCAAAGTGAGAAGCGCCGAATCCACAGGTTAAATATAGTGGGATCATAGCTCCAATGTAAAGCCTAAAACTTCCAGAATAACATCAGAGAAACTCTCTTTAACCTGAAGTTAGCATTCTGGACATAATAGAATGGTTCACAGAAGAAAAACCTAAGTGCAGTTCACCAAAATGAAAAACTTCTGCTCTTCAAAGACATTGTTAAGAAGAAATGCAGAGGCCACGTACATACACACTGGGAGAAACCACACACCCTATGAAGGACTTGTACCCGGAATATAGAAAGCACCCCCACAGTTCCTTACAAAGAGCGCAAATGAGGTAATTTGGACGGAAGTCTCGAATGGATGCCTCATTGACACGGACGTAAGGACATACGCACAGGAACTGTTCGACATGACCAGTCCCACGGAGAGGCATGTGACAGGCAGGGCGTGACACTTTTACACACTGAAGAGTGGGACGGGAGCATGGACGCTGCTGAGTGCTGGTGAGGTCGGGCTCCTGGGGTGCTCGGCTCCTGCTGCTGGGAAGTCGGGGGGTGACCGCTCGGGAAATGGCACTTTCTTACAGCAGTAAACACGTGCTCAACTTGTGACCCGACGGTCTGCCACTGGATGAGCACCCAACAAAAACCTGTACTCGAGCCCTTATGGAAGCTCCATTCATAGTTGCCAAAAAGAGATGAACAGGTCAACAGTGGTACATCCATCTAGGCTGTGGCATAGTCTCTCAGCTGTCAAATGATGCAATTATTGACACAGCAGCTTGGATGAGTCTCAAAGGTTTGGCGTTGAATAAAAGAATACAGCCTGTCACGTCACCTTCTATAAAATCCCATTTATGTGGCATTCTGGAAAAGCCAAAACCATGGAAAGAGAATACATCATCTTTATTTCTGAATTTCGATTTTTTAGACTCCACAGGTGGGGTGGGTGAGAGATGATACAGGGTTTGCCGTCCTCTGTCTGGCTTGTATCTGTTAGCACACGTTCTCCATGTATTTGTTGTTGCAAAGGACAGAATCTCCTTTTTATGGCTGATTACTGTTCCACCGTGTATGTGCCCATTCATCCCTTCACGGATGCTTGGCTTCTGTGAATAATATGCACTGGGCACCAGGGCCCAGATGTCTAGACCCAGTGTTTTCACTTCTTTTGGATCAATACCCAGAGGTGGGGTTGCAGGGTCGTAGGGTTGTTCTGTTTTTGAGGATCCTCGACGCTTTCCAGGGCAGCCGCACCGGTTTGCATTCCCGCCAACAGTGCCAGAGGTTTCCCATGTCGCCGCATCCTCGCCAGCACCCGTTGTTTCTTGTGTCGTTGATTTTGGCCCTTCTGACTGGTGTGACGTGGTACCTCACTGTGATTTTGATTTGTGTTTCCCTGCTGATGAGTGATGTTGAGCATCTTTTCATGTGTCTGCCATCTGGACGTCTTTGGGGGGAAAATGACTGCTACTGAAGTCTCTTGCCCAGTTACTAGCTGAACTGTTTTTTGCAGCTGAGCGGCAGGACTTCCTTCTGTGTTTTGGACCCTAGCCCCGCATCGGGTGGGCGGCCTGCCGGCGCCTTCTCCTTTCCACGCTGCTGCTTGCTTCTCTGGCTGCGCTGACGCTTTTAGCTCGTGGTCCCTCCTGCTAGGTTTTGCTTTTGGTGTCAGGTCCAAAAAAAAAGTTGCCAAGATGAATGTTGAGGACCTTTTACCCTTGTTTTTTCTTCTAGGAGTTCTGTAGTTTCAGGTCTTATATTTTAAGTCTTGGATCCATTTTTGAGTTGTTAGTGGTGTAAGGTAGGGATCAAGCTCCATTTTTCTTCATGTGGGTGTCTGGTTTTCCCAGCGCCACTTGTTGAGGAGACAGTACTTTCCCAAGTTGCATGTTCTTGATGCCTGGAACGGTTGAGCCTATGTGCATGGATTTATTTTGGGCTCTTGATTCCATTTCGTTGATTCTGTGTCTGTTTTTGTGACGATACCATACCGTTTAGATCGCTGCAGCTTTGTAACACAGCTTCAAATCAGCAAGTGTGATGCATCGACTTTGGTTTTCTTTCTCACTATTGGTTTGGCTATTTGGGTTCTTTTGTGGTTCCATACAAATTTGGGGATTAGTTTTTCTATTTCTGTGGGAAATGCATTGGAATTCTGATGTCCCATTGAAAGTATAGATGCTTTTGTGCACAGTATTCTTATCTGTGGATGCAAGTATCTTGTTTGTCTCCAGTTGTTCATTGCTTTGTAATTTTTAGGGAACACGTGTATTTACAGTTTGACAGAGTGGAGTTGGAATTTATGATGATTCTATTTTTTTCTTTTTTCTGGAGTCTTAGTTGATAAGGGAAATGGTGTAAGAAAACAGAATTTGATTTTTAAAAATTTAAAAATTTTTATCTATCTATGTATTTATTTTTATAGAGAGCATTTATTTTAGAGGAGAGGACCAGAGAGAAAGAGAATCTCAAGTCCCCCAAGTGGGGCTCAGTCCCGTGACCCTGGGACCACAACCTGAGCCGAAATCAAGAGCTGGACTCTGAACTGACTGAGCCACCCAGGTGCTCCAAAACAAATTAAAAAAAAAAAATCACTTTTAACAACAATGGCGATGGCTCTAGGGAAAGTTACCCCTAAATTACTTTTGAAAAACATTTGTTTCCTTAATATAACTGTGTGGAGTTTTATTATTATGTTTTGACATGGTAAATTGGTGAATTGAAAGTCACAGGTCGGGGGGTGGGGGCTGTTGATGGGACCGTTGAAGGGGGCGCAGGTTATAGCCCAGTGGACTGGAGTACTCGGTAAACCTGACTGTGCAGCTGGTGGGGGGGGGGTGTCTGGTCAGTGCATGTGAGTGGGGGCACCAGCCTGAGGGGGTCTGAGCCTGCAGTTTTGGAGGGAGCCTTTGGGTGCCGGTCCCTTCACGAGGAGGCTTCGTAGGTCTCGGTACCCTCAGCACCTTGGGGTCCTCCCTGGCAGTGGTCTGCAAGCCTGGGTGCCTGCCCCTGCCTCCGGGAGGGTCCCTTCCTCTCTGGACATGCAGAGCCTTTGCTGAGAGGGGTCTTGCATAGACGTCTTTGGGGAGAGGGTGGGTGCCTGGTCCTTGGCCCCATGGCGGGTTTGACCTCCATTCCCCGGGTCCTTGCCTTCAAGCCTCATCCTCTCCCACGTCAGCACCGGCTGGAGCTTATTGGCAACGCAGCACCTTAGGCCCCAGGACAGACTCTCCACTCCCCGAGGTAGTTGGGGACCTGTATGCGCGTTGAGGTGTGCACAGCATTGACTTCAGACTCAACCCCTTTAGCTTAAATCTTGAAGCTGCAGTTCTGGCCCTTAGTCTGTCCTAACGCATCCCTGGGGGTGATTTGTGGGATGTCAAGCGGAGGAGGCTTGATGGCGGGGGCTTTCCTGCCTATGGGGGGTGTCAGACTAGAGCCTTTGTATAGGATGACTCTGTATTTGCTGCTTAACACCTGAAAGGTAAGGTCAATGATTTATAGACGTATAAGACTTTTTGGTTTTCACTAAAATCTTCGATGTGGATTTTACATATGTAACCCTGACGGCCTGCTCTGTGAGTGCACCCCCAGTGAGTTGCATGTTGGCAGCTGACACTGCGTTTGAACCCTGTGGCCCAGCAGGGAGCTACTGTCATCCGCCTTTTACTGAAAGGGAAATTAGAGCTTAAGGGATTCAGATAATTTCTCTAAATTTCACAGGGACTTGTGCAGTCTGCCTTTGGTTCATGCCCTTGACCATCCCCAAGCCCCTGGGTTCCCCGTTTCCAGGTAGCATTCGTGGGGTTGTGGGACAGAACCAGGGCTCCCTTTTAACGGATGAGACATTAGCATTTTGAGACCCACGTATTCCCTGGAACAGGCATGTCTGGAATGTGGAACAGAGGTGGTAGAAATATCCTGCTGGGTATGTGCATGTTTTGTATTTCATCAAAGCTCCTGAAAATCTGTTTTTCGCAGTAGAAATTTTACTTGTGAAGTTCTCTTTACTAAATACTCTATAAACAGAAAATGGTTTTTGTGGGTTCTAGTTTGAAAAGGTTTTTGAGCCACGTGGGCGAATGGGCTACGCATGATACAGCCTAGCAGGTTCCACTCACAAGTGACATCGTCAGCTTGGACACACTCCCTGCAGCGCGTGATTCGCTGTAGGGGTGGCCCGTCCCGAGCCTCGTCCAGTGTGATCTCGTTCCTCCAGACCCGAGGGCTGGTGAGCGAGAGTCTCTGGTCCGGCTTGTAGGGAGAGCTCCCAGCGGGAACGTGGGACCCACAGGCTCCTGGCAGAGCCCACCACCACGGACATGACTCCCCTTTACGGCTTGGGCTTCCCGGGTCTCACACACACTCACCCTCTAATCTGCTGCCAGTCCCTTCCAATTTGGAAGGAAATTTGGGGTTTTAACAAGACAGTACAGTACCAGAACCCCGTTCTCAGCCTTTGTAGAAGCTTGAGTTCTGTGCTTTCCTTTACTTGTTAAGAGAGGCTCACGTGATTGAGCCTCATTCCCTCCTGGAGATGTTTTCAGAGTTAACTGGGTAGAAACCTAGAAAGAACTGAAGAAGCGCCGGAAGACAGACCCCGGAAAGGATGGAGTGTGGTGCTGCTTTGCTGAGCCCTTTCTGGGGTGGGCTGTCCCATCCGTGCTTATGATGGCCCTGCCCTCTTGGTTTTGAGGGCATAGTCTCTTGGGCCCTTTGGGTCTCTTAAATAGACTGTTTCTGATGGAGCAAACTGCTTTCCCTTTTATATGGCAGTTAGAAATGTTTGATGCAAAATGAACAAACAAGGTCCCCTTTCCCCTAATATTTTAATACGGTGATTATGTGTATTTAGGGGGGGGTCAGGTTCCTTCTTCAAGGATCAGGGGTTGTTTCATTCTTGGGTCTAGCAGTCAGTGTCACCCCTGACAAACGCACTACGCCACACTCCTCAGATGCGGATGGCTCTCTTCTCGGACCTCCCTGGGACCCAAGGACGTGAGGCTTCCTGCCTCCTGGGCGCGGTGCCCAGGCTCCACCGCAGCAAACGTGGCTCCAGGATGCGTGGCGTCACAGCCAGTCCCACGGCTTGTGGCGCTAATGAGGCCATGATCGTTGGCTTTATGGAATTACGTGCTCCAGGGTGATGAGAAGCAACTGTGCCTGAGATTTGGATGCGATTTTCTCGACGTCATTTAGGTCCAGTTTTTCAGGAATTTTTCTACTTGGATGATGTGTGCTCTACCGTATTCACATGTGAATTCATGTGAATTCACACGTATTCATACATGTGCTGTGCAGTTCCTTTTATGTTAGGCTGGATGTTTCTTTAGGCGAGGATTTTCTCATGTTCTCCTCAATTCTGTTATTGTCCGAATCCGTAAGAGGATGCTATTTTCATCCTGTGTCATCTTGGGTCCTCTCTTGTCTCAGCTCAGGCTGCCGGGGACGCAACACCACAGATGGGCTCGACAGCCAGCTGATTCCTCACAGCTCTGGAGGCTTCACGGCCAGCATCCAGGCGCCAGCAGGTTCCGCGTCTGCTGGGGACCTTCCTGGCTCACTGCGTCCTCTCCTGGGTCCTCATGTGGATGAAGAGGCGAGGGCACCCCCTGGGGCCTCTCTTACAAGGACACTGGTCATGTCATGGCAGTCCTACTTATGACCTCCTGCTCCCGAAGACCCCTTCTCCCAATATCATCACCTGCAGGCTCAGTTTCAGCATATGAATTTGCAGGGAACACAAAGACTCCGTCTAGAACATTCTTGGTTTTTAAACAGTTTTTAAAAATTTTTTGAGAGTGTAAGGAAGCGGGGGAGGGGCAGAGAGAAGATCCCAAGCAGGCTCCACACTGTCCGCAGAGCTCAGCTTGGGGCTCGATCCCACGAACTGTGAGATCAAGAGTCAGATCTTTAACCTACGAAGGCACCCGGGCGCCCCTCTAACATCTATACTTGGAGGACTTTCCTGGTCTTATGGACATGATAGGCCTGAATGTGTGTAGAATTTTCTACTAGAACCTCCCACGCCTCCTTTGTCACAGTATCTGGACCCACCTGGGCATCTGCTTGGTGTTCTGGGTAGCGGTTACGTCACCTGTGTTTGTCAGCACGATTCTCCAGGAGAAAGTAGGTCCTTAACACACACCTCGAATGATCCGTGCCTAACTGTCCGACTTCTCTGGAGGCTAAAACAGGCTGAGGCCTGAGCCTAACTTAAAGATCAGGATTGAGAACCCACGTTCCTGCAGGGCTGTGGTTCTGAGTCCTCTCTGGCTTTCCTTGGGGTGGGTTTGGACGTTGTCAGTGTCTGGGTCTGTTGGTGGGAGTTAGTGTGCAGGACCATCAGCCGCCTCCTCGGCCTCGTGGGGATGGCCTGTCGGCCGCCAGAGTCATCAGCCCCTTGTTGGCAAGTGGCTCTGGCCTCCAATGGTTAAGCCCTCCTGGTGGCTGCTTGGTGGGAGCTGTGACAAGGCTTCGCCCCATGCCCCTCTCCCACGCCCCTCCCCCACCCCCTCCCCACCCCCTGCAGCAGGAGCACACAACTGGGTGTCCGCCTGGGCCCTAGTGTCCTCTCTAAGGAGATGCTTCTGCTGGAGCAGGTGGCCTGCATTTGGGATCTGCTGCTGCCATCGGTGCTGGGTGGGAGCTGGGTTCACCTGGGGCAGACTGGGATGCGTGGCTAGATGATTCCTTGGGGAGAGTGAGTGATGTTTGCTGGTTTCTCTCGCTGCATCACAGCAGGTGGTGCTCCCAGTGAGCTCGCTGCGGCGGGTGGTCCTCCAGGTAGTGCTCCGGGTGAGCTCGCCAGGGCGGGTGGTGCTCCGGCCATGCTGCCTCCGTGCTGAGAGCCGGTGACTTGTTTCCTCCACGTGGCCGTGGTGCAGGGCAGGTGAGGTCGGGCGGCCCCTCCCCTCCCCCGTGCTCGTGGCCTGCACACACGCCTCTTCCAGACGACCCATCCGAGGCCGGGCGGGAGGGAAGGCTCCGTGCAGCCCCCTCTGTCCCGTCCCAGGGGCGTGTGAGCGGGTACCTGAGCCCCGCAGCGCAGACACGCCGCCCTCCCAGCACAGCCTGCGCTGCTGTTAGAGGTTTGGAGACGTAACCTAACTCCTCTTCGATTTGGAGTGTTATTAAATTTTAATGTTTAAATTGGTGGCTGTGTTTTTTGGCCTTTGTTCAAGTTCTCTCCCGATTGATTTTTCTTCTCCCCGTAAGAGAGGAGGCATTTGCAGGGACACAGCTGCATGTGGCCCCCATTCTGAGGATCAGAGTGAGTTCTGGAAGCTCTTCATACAGGCAGTGAGATAATCCGGAGCCACCATTTCCAGTTGGGCCTGTCTACACAGCAGAACCGGGCCCTGCAGGGAAAGCAGCCGCTGAGTGCTGTTCCAGTCCCTCTCCGCAGAGCAGCGGGCCGGCTGCCACCTGCCTGTCACCTCGCTGTGAGTGCTGGGTGTGCGTGTCTGTCCCTGAGGTGGATGGGGTTGTCCTCACTGACCTCGTGTGCGGCTCCGGCTGCCGAGTGCACAGCGTCGTGCGCAGCCTTCTGAACGGCGGGGGGTCAGTTGTGAGCTGATTCCGGTAAGACTAAACCATGGAGTGATTCTCTTCCCAGCCCTGGAGCCCCCAGAGCCTGTAGACTGGACCCCAAAATCCCAAGGCCCATCCAAAGAGACCTCAGAGCTGCCGGGATCACAACCCCGACCCACCCTGGCCGTTCTGTTTTCACCTCCTCTGACTGCACATGTGTGTAGACGCTGCTTGATGGAGTCAGGTTTTGGTTGAGGTTTGCCCTGGAGTGAGTGGGAGCTGGTGGGAGCCCGGGCCGGCTTGAGAGCCTTGGGGGGCGAAGACCAGAGCCCGGCCACCTTCAGTGGAGGACTTGAAGCCTGCTCCTGCAGCCTGGGGGCTGACGGCCGCAGACTGTGCCCCCTGCCCGCCCGCGTGTCTGGGGCCGCGGCCGAGCGTGGGCCGGCCTGGGGTCCCGGAGCCATCTGGAGGCCTGCTCCCTCCCCTCCTGTAGCTGGGAGTCCCTTGTGTGCTGTCCCTGAGTCACTCGGGCTTCCTTACGGCTTGGTGGCCGCAGGACGTGGCACTCCGCACACGCCATCGCAGGGCTCCCAGGGCGGGTGTCCTGGCCAGCAGGGTGGAAGCCGCGCGGCCTCGTGGTCCAGCCCTGGAGGGTCAGTCGAGTCCGTCCACCGCTCGCAAGCCCAGTGTGGATCACGGGCGGCCAGTGCGCCATCTGGAATCTGTGGCTGTGTTAGCACAATCCGGCTAGGCCCCTTTATTTTTTAGTTTTCGGTAGTGTATTTTCTCCATTCGAAATCAAATAGGAGCCCCAGCCCAGCGTGGCTCGTTCACGTATTGAGTGGAGCACAGCTCTCCCCGCTGGACGCTGAACAAAGTCGGGCAGAGCCCGAGATGGGGGCAGAAGGGGGCAGTGTGCCAGTCGGGTGGAGCCGGACCCTGCGTGACAGGCCCCTCGTGGGCTTGGTAGTTCGAGCGACGTGCCTGGTTTGGCTCAGTGTTAGTCACTGCCGACGAAAGGCCAAGAGTGGCGTTTCTGTGACTCAAGGCTCCCTTGCAGGTTTTCGTCTGGTGGTGACACACGTGCCCTCCGTCGTGGCGCGAGCCTCCCTCCCGTCCAGCCCGCGCTCGGAGGCCACCGTTCTCGCCGGTAATAGTCCCTCAGGTGTTCTCGGAGCCGGTTTTACCACCTGGGATCTCCTCAGTAAGGATCAAATACGTCTTTCAAGATGTTCAGCCTAATGTTTTTTTCTGCATGGGAATTGTTTTTAGCATTTTGAAAATTCTTTGATGTGTGGAACACTTGAGCATCTGGGCCCCGGTGTCTCTATTCCTGCTTCTCTGGGGTTGGGCTCCTCTCGTGCTGCGATTCAGAAGAGCGGAGGGGATGGATCAAGAGTCTGCATGTCTGTTTGGTAACTTTTAGGAAGAGCTGCTTCTCCCTCATCGCCCTGTGGGTTCTGAGAGCAGGTGAGCGGCGGGGAGCGTGGCAGGCGGAGCCCAGGACACACTGGAGGTGCTTTGGGAGCCGAGGCAGATGGGTCAGAGCCTTAGGGGCACAGATCGCCGCTGAGGAGGCCACACAGTTGGTACTACGCGTCCCAGAGGATCCTATATGCCTGGTAATAGGACGTGTCTTAAATAAAGTCTTTTATCCTTTAATCCAGGGACACCATGTGCTTCATTTGTTTGAATCAGCCACAAACTGTGATGAATAATTAGTTCGTCGAGCACAGCGTAGGTGCCAAGGAGACCAGATAAACAGGAAGCCCTCAGCAGACAGGCTGGCCCGGAGGGTGAGCCGCGTGCCCACGGGTGGGTGTAAAATGCACGGGAGCCAAAGGTGCGAAGTGCGAGGCAGTGCCTGCCCGGTGCGTGGGGCTGGCTGAGTGGGAGAGCGGTGTCCGTGGGCAGTGGTGGGGCGAGGCCGCCCGGACGATGCCCCGTTGGCCCCTGAAGGGGAGGCCTAGGTCTTGAGGAGCCCGTCAGCATTGACATTGTAACAGCCTGCTGTGCGTGCAGGAGAGAAACTATTGCTGTTACTTATCTAGAGGAGCAACCTTATCTCCACACACACAGTCACACGCGTGTGCACACACTGCTCTTAGTAGAATTTTAAAAACAGTATTAAATATAGAAAACACTGAGGAGACGACACTGTTCTTTTTTTGTAGGGAGTGGAGTAAATCAGCCCCCCTGTTAATGATAATGGAGGGCGTCTGGCCTCCCTGCTCGGATGGGGGGGGTCTCTGGAGGAGGGAGGGGGTCTGCGGTCTCTGGAGGAGGGAGGGTCTGCGCCGGTCTGCTGGAGGAGGGAGGGCCTGGCCCTGCTCGGATGGGGGAGTCTCTGGAGGAGGGAGGGTCTGCGCCGGCCCTGCTCGGGTGGGGGGTCTCTGGAGGAGGGAGGGTCTGCGCCGGCCCTGCTCGGGTGGGGGGTCTCTGGAGGAGGAGGGGTGCGCCGGCCCTGCTCGGGTGGGAGGGGTCTCTGGAGGAGGGAGGGTCTGCGCCGGCCTGCTCGGATGGGGGTCTCTGGAGGAGGGAGGGTCTGCGAGGCCCTGGGAGGGGTCTCTGGAGGAGGAGGTCTCTGCGCGGCCCTGCTCGTGGGAGGGGTCTCTGGAGGAGGGAGGGTCTGCGCAGCCTGCTCGAGTGGAGGAGGAGGGGGTCTCTGGAGGAGGAGGGTCTGCGCCGGCCCTGCTCGGGATGGAGTCTCTGGAGGGAGGGAGGGTCTGCGCCGGCCCTGCTCGGGTCTCTGTCTCGCGGCCCTGCTGGGATGGGGGGTCTCTGGAGGAGGAGGGAGGGTCTGCGCCGGCCTGCTCGGGTGGAGGGGTCTGGAGGAGGGAGGCCGGGTCTCGCCGGCCCTGCTCGGGTGAGGGTCTCTGGAGGAGGGAGGGTCTGCGCCGGCCCTGCTCGGGTGGGAGGGGTCTCTGGAGGAGGGAGGGTCTGCGCCGGCCCTGCTCGGGTGGGAGGGGTCTCTGGAGGAGGGAGGGTCTGCACGGAGCCGGAGAACTGCACACAGCGGGGGTGCACGTGGTGCGGCCGTTGGCACTGCTGGGCGGGCACGTGAGGCTTCGCCGGTGCTGACAGAGGGCAGGATGGTCCGCGATGCACGAGGCGTCATGCGCGGTTTCCAGGTGCTCTGCTCTGTGTCTGGCATCTTCGGGGTCACGTCGAAGGCCCTTGGCTTCTTAGATTCACATACTTAGTTCGTTCAGGAAACTCACTTTTCGGTTTAGACTGCAGGGTCCTAAGGGCCGGTGAAAGCGGCTGAAGGAATTGCAGCAGGTGCTGTCTGCCTGCGGAGACCCGATCGTGCCAGAGGCAGGCAGAGCGCCTGGTCCCCGTTGTGGGGCTGCACCCCTTCGGGAGCGGCACCCTCTCCTCTGCCAGAGGGAGCACCAGGGAGACTTGTCAGCTACAAAAGCTCCCTTTGTAACCTTCAGAGTCAGGGCGAAACACGTCCAAATCAGTGTTACATTAAATCAATTGTTAATTAAAAAAAATTTTTTGGGAGAGAAGTTATGTGCCTGAGCCAGCAGGGGAGGAGTGGGGGGTCGGGGGGAGTGAGAATCCCAAGCAGGCTCCGCATTGTCCGTGCAGAGCCGCGTGCGAGGCTTGAACTCATGACTGTGAGATCATGACCTGAGCCAAAGTCAGGAGTCGGACGCTCAACCGACTCAGCCACCCAGGCGCCCCGGTGTTGCAGTAATTCTATTCAGAGTTTGTTAGACTCTCTCAGAAAGTGGAAGAAAACAGTGTTGTCTGTCATTTTGGAACTGGGCCAGTAATGGAGGTCATACCAAATCATTTTAATGACAGAGTTTTAACTTCTTTTTTTTTTTTTAACCCTGTAATGAAATATAATGAAAAGACAGAACAGAGTATCCTTTAGGGTCTAAGGTCTGTTGCTCAGAATCGATGGGGACAAAACAGGAGCATAGGGTCATCCTGCCCTTGACCCCTCGGATCCGGGGGTTTCTCTCAGCCTCCCTCACGCACTTGTGAGGCCCCGCTGAGCTAACGTCCGGGAGGCTTCGGCCACACTCTGGCGCCTGCCACGGCCCGCGCCACATCCCTGGCAAATGCAGTCTTTCTCCATGTAGGACCAGAAAAAGTTTTTAAGGGCTCTGGTGTCTCTCAATGGAAACCCAAAATAAATAATACTTTTGTAAATTTTTATACATTCTGTTAGGAATAGCTCTTGCATATTATTTCCGGAAGGACTGGGGAAAGATATCAAGCCCTTCTTAATCTCAGCATTTTGTGTGGTGTAACAGTAAATGTTTCTTTGTATTTCCTTTTATCAGAAGAAGGAAATGAATGGTGAATTCAGCAAGTTGCTTTTTTGAAAAATTGTAAAATCTTTTTATTTTTAAGAGAGAGAGAATGCAAGCAGGGGAGGAGCAGAGAGAGAGGGAGACCTAGAATCCCAGGCAGGCTCCATGCTGTCAGCACAGAGCCCGATGGGGCTCGAACCCACAAACTGTGAGATCATGACCTGAGCCAAAGTCGGACGCTTCACCGACTGAGCCCCCCAGGTGCCCCGCGACTTGCTTTTATTGACAGGGAAAGAGAATAACATGGAATGATTTTGGTTTCCTTAGATGGCTTGTGTGTATGTTTTTAGCCTAAAACGTAGCTGCTAAAACAACCATGTTTCTATGACTTGGCATTTAAACTTGATACAGTTCCCCGCTAGGCTCCTGGAACCCCCTTCTCTGCTGTAGCTGAGCCCTGGTGACTCGGGGTTACTCCTGGACACTGGGAGTCTGGGCGTCTCTGTGCAACTTCGAGAACAGCCTTAGCGCGGGCGCTGCAGCCAGGCCCGTCACCTCCACCGGAAGGTGGGGCTGGCAGCTTCACAGAATGTGTTCTGCCGCCCTTGGCCGCCGCGCCCCCTCCCGAGCAGCCTGGTGCACTTGAACCACACGAACCCAGGGCGCGTGGGTTCTCGTGGTTCCTCCCTGGGCAGGGGTCCCGCTCCCGCGCGCTGCAGAGCTCGTGCACGTGCTGGGGCCTGCGAGGGCGCCCCCTGCGTCACGGGGGGTCCACGGAGATGGGTGCCCTCGCCACGCCAGCCACCAGCTCGGGTGGTGGGAGGTCAGCCGTCCGGGGCTCCGGCTCGACTCCGTCGTGTGAATGCGTCTGTTAGCGGCGTCCTGTCCAGCTTTGTGCTTCGCAGTTTCCTTTCTCATTTGTGCCTTTTCACAGAAGGCGAGGGTGGTTCTCTGGGGGGATGGAAAAGTCGATCTGGAAACTTCATTGCACAGTGAAAAACAAACCTTGGTGAAAATTTTCTTTGTGAGCACCCTCCGTGCACGGGGTCCCTGCCCTCAGCCCGGGATCGTTGCCGCCGTGAGGATTGTCATTCATGCCGGGTTTGCGCCAGCCGCATTCGGGACAGTCTGCAGTGTGACTTCCTTTTTGCATCACTTGTGAACATAATCGTGGACGTTTAACCTGTGGGGACACTTTGTGAAATCCGATCTGAGCTAGACCAGCTTCTTTTTATGCTGTGGTAATAATCTTACTTTTATTTAAGGTGGTATAAGGCCAGTGGAACATTTTAAAACTTAGAATCCTAGCTGCGCCTGGGTGGCTCAGTCGGTTGGGCATCCGACTTCAGCTCATGTCATGATCTTGTGGTTCATGAGTTCAAGCCCCACGTTGGTCTCTGTGCTGACAGCTCAGAGCCTAGAGCCTGTTTTGGATTCTGTGTCTCCCTCTCTTTCTGCCCCTCCCCTGCTCATGCTGTCTCTCTCAAAAATAAACAAACATTTAAAAAATCATAACATTGGAGGTTCTAGGAAATTTGGAATTAATATATCATCTAAAGGTTTTGTTTTCACATCAGTATACTGCCTCATCTATTTCTTACAAATTATTCTTTCTACTTTTATGAGTACTGGCATAATTGGTAAGGAATTCCCAAGAAAAAACTCCAGAAATATGTATGTCATCCTCTCTTCTTTCTCTTTTTTAATAGTCCCAGAAGAGAGGGGAAGTTTTTCCAATAATGCAGTAAGGTGTAACCGATGGCAGATTCTTTCAGCCGCCGCGGCTTTCCTTCCCTTCGAGTGTTGACAGAGCTTGGTCCGTGGTTGCCTCTCGCTTCCTTGTTGCAAGCCAGCGAGGGCTGGTATTTTCCGTGTTGACCCCAGGGAACAAGCCCCACTGAGCTTCTGGCCACAGTCCTGCGATGTCGAAGTCCCGGTTATTAAAATAGCCTGTGTTTTTTCCTTACTGTTAACAGAACTCTCCCACTGTGCTGCGTTGCACCTTCAGCTCGTGGTCATAGCTTTGTGTCTGAGATTATCCTTTTATAATTTGTCCTGAAGTGCACGTGACCAGTCATGATTTGACGACAGCTGTGCTGGCGGTTGTCCTTTGGAGGATATTATTTTTCCGTTTCTGTTCTTCAGATCAAAGCTTTGCGATAAATTGGTGTTTCGTGATTCATTTCAGGGTGAACTTGACTTGATCTCTTCATTCAGGTTTTCATTAAGCATTTCATAACTTAACATAGAATTAATTCTGAAAACAGATTTGGCAAAATCTTTCTGATAAAAATTTTTTATTATTTTGAGTATCTGGTATAAAGTTCCAAGGAACAGTCGTTTTTCACAATTGCTGATAAATGCGATGTTTTGAAGCCAATGACGGTAGCAATCGTACGTTGCCTGTTACTGAAGGGCTCTATCGTGAAGTGGACGGAAACACCGACTCCCCCCTGGACCCCCGTGTGACTTGTCTCTGGTGTGTCAGCTCGGGGACACGGCTGCTGCATCCACTCACCGCCCTGCGGCCTCCTGGCTTCCGCACGGTTGGATGTGTTCTTGATTCTGTAAGACCCGAGCAGGGCGCCACGGTGGTTATTATGAGCTGCACGCCCGAGTGGTCTGTGGTCTGTGGAGAGTGGGGGCAGCGGGTGTCCGGCCCGCCCTGGCCACGGCGACCCACGGCGACAGCAGCACAGGTCCAGCAGCCCGGCCAGTGAGTGCTGAGCTCCTTTGGGTCATCTCCCCTCCGGGGCCCCTTTCTGTCCCTCCTCCCTTGTGCAGTAAGGCTGCAAGCAGAGCCTGGCGTAAGGCCGTCCCCTGCTTCCTCCTGGCACAGGCTGAGCGCAGAGATGGGGTGGCCTCACCCAGCTCTTGTCTCCGGCCCCTGAGGGGCAGCGGGTCTGGCCAGCCTGGTGGGACCCTCCTGGGGTGCCAGGAGGAAGCAGCTTTGGGAAGGTTCGGAGTCTGAACCAAGCACAGAATGGATTCTTCACAGACCTGATGTTTTTCTAGAAGTACTTGTAAAATCAGAAACTAAGTTTCTCTTTAAAAACTCAGTTTGTGGCCTGAGTATTGTCCAGACGTTCCTGATGCACAGAGCTGGGGTCTTTGAGGAGTGGGCCTCGTGAGAAAAGAATTTGAAGAGAATCCAGAGGTGTCTGTGAGCTTTGTGCTCAGCTAGCTGGAGACACTTCTCACAGGAGGGAAGATAAAGTGTAAATAGTAGCGCTTGTTTGTGTAACAAGGTCAGTGGGAGACTTTAAAAACATGAACTTAGTTATTCATTGAGTTTGGAAGGGTCACATGTTTTGTGTTGCAGAGGGGCCCTCCTGTGTCCTCAGCCCTTGAAGAGCGTCCCTGGCTTTTCCACCACAAAAGGTGGTCCGTGTGACTGAGGGTCAGTGTGCAGGCTTTGAGATCATGTGGGACCTGTCGAGTGACTTCCTAAAAAAACATGCTCCTGATCAGCCAGAACATTTCAGAAGCGCACGTTACATCGTTTTTAATGTTTATTTTTTTGAGAGAGCAAGAGAGATCTAGATAGAGACCGCACCAGCGAGGAAGGGGCAGGCAGAGGGAGACACAGAATGGGAAGCAGCTCCAGGCTCTGAGCTGTCAGCACACAGCCCGACGCGGGGCTGGAACCCACGGACCGTGAGATCATGACCGGAGCTGGGGTCGGACGCTGAACCATCAAGGTGCCCCCTCAAGGGCACATGTTAAATGGTCGTTGCTGTTGTTTTAGTGATCATTGTACCTTTACTGTTGCTCTGGAAACAACATGCCTCTCGAGTAGGACAGGGTTCCTGGGTGCTTTTCATTTCCTTAGGATTTGGGTTTTGTCCGTGTTGATAGTTACGTGGGATTGTAGTTAAGAGCATTTAAGAGCAGAATTGGGCCCGAGTGGAACCTACTGTGTGGCAAAGGCAGGGTTGGTGCTGGGGGACCAGGGGCTGAGGCCAGCGACTCTACACAAGGTCACGCATGGTGGAGGTGGGGAGCCCCGGCCAGCCCCCCCACACAGCTGTTCACGGGTAATACCGAGAAGCCACACGTGGCTCTTCCGGAAGCCATCTGGCCGTGGTCGTTGTTGCTGGCCCTCTCGAGGTCTGCATTTTTAAGTTCACAAAAGGTTTTTCTGTGAATTTTTTATTGGGGTGATGAATAGGATAGAATTTGGCCTTCCTGACATTTGGTTGTACACTTAAATATTAATTTTTTATACTGAATGTTAACAGTATTAAATATAATCTTAATGATTATTGGGGTGATGAATAGGATAGAATTTGGCCTTCCTGACATTTGGTTGTACACTTAAATATTTGTTAATTTTTTATACTGAATGTTAACGGTATTAAATATAATCTTAATGATAATAGTAATAGAAATTACTTACATTGAGAGTTTCATATGAGCTAAGCATTTGCACACTTTTAAACTTAATCTTGAGAGAAACCAATGAACTAGGTGATGTTATTTTCATTTGACTTATGTAGAAAATGAGGCTTTGAGATTAATCTGTCCAAGAGCGTGTAGCCAAGCAGTGGGAGCTGGGTTCTGCCCCACAGCATGTGCCTCAGGCTGTTTTCTTTCTGAGCTTCTTACAACATTGTATCTACAGATCTTCCTCACCTACAGTGGGGGTTACATCCCTCCAAAGCCCTTCCTAAATTGAAAATACCGGAAGTGCAAAGTACATCCAGTATCTGAACCTTGAACGTCACAGCTTAGCCGTTTCTACTGTAGACATGCTCAGAACACTTAGATCAGCCTGGGTTTGGGCAGAGTCCTCAACACCATGGCTGTTGGATGATGTGCTGACTGTCTGACATAGTGGACTGAATCCCGCCCTCACGATGAGGAGCGGAATGGCAGTGTGGGCGCGGATGACTGTCATTGTCCGTGCGTCAGTTATTCTCGTGAGCGCAGGGCTATCTGGGAGCCGCTCACGGGGGAGGATCATCCCACGTGCTGCTTGTCTGGGACAAGATCCAAATTCAAAGATCAAAGAACAGTTTCTATTGGATGCATATTGGGTTTGCACCATTGTAAAGTCTAAGCATTGAAAAATCATGAGTGAAATCGTCACCATCATAACCGGGGTATTTGAATTTCCAGCTCTTACTGTAAAACTTGGGCAAAGAGTACTTAGGCAGAGTACTTGACGGGCTTGTGTATTCTGTGTAGTTCCCAAATAACTTCTTCCAGGTAAACCTTTCCTTTATCTTATTCCCCAGAGTCACTTTTATACACACTGGGAACCCAAAAACTTCTTTCAACTCGTGTTCTTGTGGTTTCGAGCCCGACCTGCTCCGCTTCCAAGCTGTACCGCTCGCTCGTTTGTTGGTGTAGCCAGAGCCTCCATTGTTATTAAAGGAAACCCATGGGCCCTTCCCCACCTCTTTGCTGTTATAAAAGTTATAATATTTCTTAATAGTGCAGTGAGCATGTTGCTTATATTAACAGCCTGTAATAAGATACCCTTTTTTCCTGTATTGTAGATGATTTCTTTATGATAAAAATGAGAATAGAATTATTGGTCTGGAAAGTAGGCAGATTTTCGAGGTTCTTGACACAAATACTGAGTTCCTCCCCAGAGGATGTCGTGTGCACGTTTATTCACTGCCTCGTCCTCTGTGGGCCCTAATCCTGTGCTCCCGGCCTCTTCCGGGGAAGCTGGTTGTGTAAGACCGCCTCTAGAGAGGTGAGACAGGGCTCTGGAGAAAGTGGGTTTTGCGTGTACCTGGCTTTTCAGAAGCAAATGGATAGTGTTTGCAGATACCCATTTCATGTGACTGCCCTATTTTCTGATTAGTCCTCTTCGCAGGCGGAGTGCTCCTTTGGAGACAGAACGATCATGCATTTCTGTTTGGGTTACATTCTGTGGCCACTCACACAATGCTGAAAATATATAAGATTTTACAGATGATTAGATGGCGATGTCTGTGAAAATATTAGTGACTCACAAAATGTCTTAAATAGCTTTTATTATCTGTGGCAAATGGTTTTATGGATATAAATTTTGTTTACAAAAAAAAAAATCACACTTTTTCCCATAGATGTGATAGTTGTCACAGACATGCGGAGTTTTCTTATCATCTTGCTTTGCAGCTAAATCCCAGACCCATACATACGTTTATTTCTTGTTGATAAGCAGGCATTCCAGGAGCCTAGGAAGACTCTCGGACTCCTGGCTGGTGTTAGGGCAGCGCGTGGCCTCATTTTATTGAAAACCAGAACAGGTGGAAATCTGCAGCCTGGTTAGTGGTTCCCAAGGACAGGACAGGATCCCGTGGCCGGGTGGGTGCGCATGCTCGTGTGGAAGCCTGTTGTTCTTAGGGTAAACTGTGTAACGTTGCTTTTTCCTCCACTCCAGAGTCACTAGGTTTTCTAGTGAATTGACGGTGGGTTTTTTCCAAGGAGGATCTTCTGTATCTATCTGAGTTGGATCCGGTCCAAAGAGAATTTCCAAGATACAGAGCTCTCCCTCGGATCTCCCTGCGACCACAAGGACAGCAGGAGACCTCTTGTGTGGGCTGCGGTGTGCTGGCTTCGCGGGACTCGTATGTGTCTTGTCAGAGCGTGGGGGACTCTTCCGTGAGGTTCTCGGGTGACTATAGACACTTAATAAGCACATGCGGGGTCAGATATGGTAGTAGATGTTTGGGCTCAGGCTGCCTCTGGAGAAGCTAAATTGGAGAGATTTGGGAGATGGATGGCTTTTAAAGATGGGGGTCTCTCTCTCTCTCTCTCTCTCTCTCAGCTTGGCAGAGCCTAGGGATGGAATTCACCCCAGCTTCATGACTGCAGGCTCAGGTGCTGGCTTCCTGCCTTCATCCTGCACACATGACCTTGCTCCCTCTTGGTCATTAACCCCGTTCACAGCTTCAAATAAAGAATAACCAAGTCCATTGCCTAACGGATATAGTTTTATTTGACTGTATCAAAAAGACATCAAAAGAATTTTGTAGGAATCTTTGAGATACTGGTATATTCATTCCTAATTTTCACCCTCAGTGTCCAAATACTACAATTCAAAAATGTTGAAAAACATCTCTAAGTACACATTTGACTAGCAGATTTGATGAATAATCTGATGGACAGTTTTCCTTAGGTAAATTTCCTTGGTTTTTGTATTTTCAGAAACTTGTTTATATTTGGAGACTTTGAGCCTTTATTTGTTCCCATGGGACCACATTTTTAGTGAATGTTGATGGTATCTGTTGACAAATACCAGTCTTTGGTTTAGAAAGTTTTAACTTTTAAAATATGTGAACATGTGAGCTATTCTTTTTATTTATTTATTCACTCGTAGAGGGGAGAGAGAGATCCATCACCCTGGGCTCATGACCTGAGCTGAAATCAAGAGTCAGATGCTTAACTTACTGAGGGCCCCCCAGGCACCCTGGGCTATTCTTTTTTCAATTTTTCTAATGTAATTCAGGAAAAAAGGCATGAAAAGAACACCAGATATCAGTCAGAACAGTTAGCACCCAGCGGCCAGCTGCAGGCCCCTCGGGGCAGAGCTCTGCCCGCCTCTGGGCAGCGCAGCGTGTGGCTGCCGCACAGTCAGCTCTGCAGGGGGCACTGGTCTGTTTCACCAGAAGATGAAGAATAACCTGACTCAGAATCTGCAGTTCGAGAAGCTTAGTAGGAAGTGGGACGCCTGGGTGGTTCAGTCGGCTAAGCATCCGACTTCGGCTCAGGTCACGATCTCACGGTGTGTGGGTTCGAGCCCTGCGCCGGGCTCTGTGCTGACTGCCAACTCAGAGCCTGGAGCCTGTTTCAGATTCTGTGTCTCTCTCTCTCCGCCCCTCCCCTGCTAACGCTGTCTCTCTCTCTCTCTCAGAAATAAACAAAACATTAAAAATTAAAAAAAAAAAGAAGTTTAGTAGGAAGTTTATCAAGTATGAAGATTGGTCTCAAAGGCCGAAAGAGGGGGACAAATTGCTTTTCTACTTTTGTAGATGTTAATCAGCCTTACGTGTTCACCGCATTAGGAAACAGCTGAACTTCATTGTCAGGCCAGGCCTCCAGGGATGTGCATTTTTCACTCTTCTTGTCACTAGTTGGATTCATTAAAATTATTTTTAAAAACACTGTTCTGGGAGCATCTGGGTGGCTCAGTTGGTTGAACGTCCCACTTTGGCTCAGGCCATGATCTTGCTGTTGGTGAGTTCGAGCCCCACGTTAGGCTCTGTGCTTCGGATCCTCTTCCTCCCTCTCTCTGCCCTTCTGCTGCCCATGTTCTCTCTCAAAATTAAATCAAAAAACCATAAACAAAAGAACAGCTCTGGTTTGAAAAAAGTCACTTACATAGAACTGGCAGCGCTTCTATGGAATGTAAAAGGGTGACATGAAGCAAGGGCCTTTCACGGGCTTGGTGTGTCTGCCGTGCGTGTACGTGTGCATGCATGCATACCACAGGCATTTATACATGCATGTGTGTGTACATTATATGTGTAATGTGAGTGTGCACATATGCCACATGTACATTGTGTGTACACTGTACCCACGTGTGTATGCTATATGTGTGCATGTGCACTATGTATGTTATATATGTACACGTGTACTGTATATGACCATACGGATATAAGCTGTATGTATGTACACCGTAGGCATGTGTGTACATTATATGCATATACTGTGTGTATAGTCTACATGTTATACATACTTTGTATACTGTGAGTGTATATGCATTCACTGTGTAAATGCATGTATATACACTATATGTATTTTTCACTGTTTTTGTCTGTATATATGTTGTATGTATGTATACTGTGTACACTGTATATGCACCCATATGGATACATTATGTGCATATTCACTATATAGACACATGTACATACTCTATGTGTAGGGACTGTATATATAAACTTTTACACTATATGGACCTATGTGTACTATATATGTGTCTATATGTGTCTATGCTATATATGTTCATTCACTAGACACTGTTTTTGTGGACACTGTACATATGTATTTATGTAGTGTATGGATACATATTATGTAGAGATATGCTGTATGTGTGTGCAGTATACGTGCACTGTATGTGTGCGTGCACTATGTGTGTACATATGCTGTATGGTTTTGTTACATGTGCAGACGCTTCATGTGTGCATGCACTATATGGGTGTGTGTGTGTTGTGTGTGTGAGATTCATGGTTATTTAATGTTTCACAGAAAGAAAATCTTAAGCTGGTTAAATTTAAGTGCCTTCGAGGCAGGAGGTTCTATGCATTTCATGAGCCACAGGACCAGTGACCGCGTGGCAAACCCTTCGTCTGTCCCTTTACTCCTTTGACAGACATTCCCAAGCCCTTCTGTGTGCCACCCGTGGGGCTCGCTGCTGGGCACAGCGACAAGCCGGAGACTCTGTTCTTGGGGGTGCTGTCCTCACACGCGACACGTCCACAGCCAGTGTGATCAAGTCTAAGAAACGGGCGTGCGGCCGTTTTTATAGCACGTGGAAAACGGCATTGACCTGAATGTGACCGATTTTTCAAGTTTACATTTGCTTTTATTAATTCCTATTTATAATCCTGATGCTTTTCTGCCTTTAAACACAAGTCATTGCTAATCACTGATGAGTTTGTGGTGATGTGTATGTCTAAATCTAGTGATTTATTCATTTAATTGGGCATTGTTCTCTGTGATAGGTACCAGTAATATGTTCAAAGATGCAGTTTTCAGGATAGTTAAGGGGCATCCTTATGGGAATTTGCTCATTTATTAAATGTAAGCATTTTATCTTTGGCTGATAGACACACCGGAGATGGAAGAGTGAGTCGTTCAAAGTCAGGCATTTTGATCAATGTCAGAAGCATACACAACATCACGAAGTACCTGTTCCTGAACTTGAGCAAGTGGAATGTGGGCATTACCTGGACATCAGTCTCTATTTGTGACATTCCATTGTAACATTTTTTATTATTTAGTCTCTGTCATCTCTGGTTTAATTAAACCTGGGACACCAAAAGTAACCTGAGATGGGCATTGATCCAGTTCCACGCTGCAGCCAGGAGGCGCTGTGCTGTGCGAAACACGCAGCTCACCTGAATCCCAGCGGCTTACAAGGTGGGGCTTGTTACTGAAGAAACTACAGGTAGGACAGCAGAGGCTTAGGGATGGGGGCTTGTGGGTACTCATGGCACCTCTTCATGGTGCCTTTCAGCCCACGGGTAAATAGGTGTCCCAAGTCAGTGATGATCAGATACGGTCAATACCAAAGCATGACTCAGTCTGTGATGTGCCCGTGTGTCCACCGTGTACCCATGTTTACGACATCATCATGACTGATGATCATATTTGAGTGAAAGCTGCCCTCACTGCTTAGTGTATGGAAGGGGCAGGAAAGGAGCCCATTTCTCAAAGAGCTACAGGTTCTAACAAGTGAAGAACTTGATTCAGTGTTAGTATGTTTGTTTTTTTTTAATATTTTTTTATTTATTTCTAGGAGAGAGAGAGACAGCGTGAGCAGGGGAGGGTCAGAGAGAGAGGGAGTCACAGACTGAAACAGGCTCCAGGCTCTGAGCTGGCAGTCAGCACAGAGCCCTACGCGGGACTCGAACCCACGAACCGCGAGATCATAACCTGAGCGAAAGTCGGACGCTTAACCGACTAAGCACCCAGGCGCCCCAGTGTTAGTATATTTGGAATAGAATAGCGTGATTAGGCGGAATATCGATAGTAGTATCCGTTCCTCAGCACCCAGCATCGAGCCAGCGCTTCCCGGTCTTCCCAGCTTTGCTCGGCGTAGGGAAGCCATTCCGCCAGGGTGGTGAGAACCAAGAATTGGCATGTCGAATTTCATAAGTCTGTTCTCTGGTAAATGGAATCCTATTAAACCAAAAAAGTTTTGACAGGTGACTGTGTATGTAAAGCACCAAATGCCGGGAGAAGCTGATGAGCAAGGAGGTCTCTGCTTGGCCTGCGTGAGGCCTTTGGTAGGATAGCGGCTCCACGACACCTGATGCCGAGAGCCTGCGTCAGAACCTCTGTGGCCGGGCCACATTTTGTGCTTGTTAGCAGGAGCTTGAGGGTGCTTGCTGTGGGGCAGGTGGTGGGTTTTTAATCGGCATCTCTCAGAAGGAGTGTGCTGCTTTTCCCATCCAGAAGATGCAAGAAATGTTAGGCACCTTTTCCTGGCTTCCAGCCTGTACGGTGACGCTCCTGGGCCTAATGCTTTTCTGTGTGTTTCTCGGTTAACTAGCTTGGGTTTGTGACGGAATACTTTGTCACCTGCCTCGTGCGGCTGTCACCTGAGGACTTCTTTTCCATTTCACTGTTCCCATTACTGGAAATGCTGTTTTCCAAAGCATACTCTACTGAATTTCTTTATGTGAATTTATGTATATGTAAAACAGAAGAGTTCTAATGAACGGTACACAGTTCCCTCTTCTTAATTACTTAGTTGTGGAAAGGCCGTCATGGGGTTTTTCTTGCTATAATCTGTGCTAGGAACTGTACAGCATCTTCATGGAAAACGCCCAGTCTGTTACGTTAGATGTTAATTTGTAAAAGAGGAGGTTTTATTGCTAAAAGGAATGGTTCTCTTTATTGATGTGGGTAAAGGTTTAAACATTATTGACCATCTGGTCAGTAAGATACATTATAATGTGACTTAATGTAAGAAAAGCATCAGTTAAAAAAAATTATCTGTGACATTTTCTTAGACTCCTCTGCAAAATACTTGAGTGGAAAACAGAATAAAATGTCACCAGGAGGGCCATTCAAAATGAGTTCAAACCTCCAGAGCATGGACCTAGTTTTCTAGAAATAGTTTTGTTACTTTAGAGTTTGTAGTTGTTACTGGTAGGGTCCACAGTATGACTTCTGTAGTAACTTCAGAAAGCTGCTTTCATGAATAAAATACAATGTTTTTCCTAGCATTTCAGTTGTGAGGTTTTTAAAAAAAAAATTTGAGAGAGAGAGTGTGAGTGTGTGTGTGTATGTGTGTGTGTGCATGCACGTGCAGGGGAGGAGCAGAGAGAGAGGGAGACAGAATCTGAAATGGGCTCCAGGCTCTCAGCCATCAGCCCAGAGGCAGAGCGGAGCTCGAACCCACGAACTGTGTGAGATCATGACCTGAGCCGAAGTCGGACGCTTTACCGACTGAGCCTCCCAGGTGCCCCCAGTTGTGAGTTTTTAGATGTGTGAAAACTCTGTTAACGGTTTCTTTCTCTTATTGAATTACTACACTTGGCTGAGTTCTGAAATTGTATGTGAAAGCCATTAATAATGTGAAGCAGTTAATCATAAAAAAAAATATATATGATATTTAATTCAGATGTGGATGAACTGCCCACTTGCTCTGTATATTATTTTAGAGTCACGTAAATTTAACAATGTTTAGTTTTTTACTAATATTGAAAATTTCCTCATTATTCCATTTTCTTCAGTGTATTGTTGCTTATAGTCTGAACAGTTGAACTCCCTGAGCAGGATTCCGTTTTCTTGGATGTGAGTTATATGACTTTGACTTTTGAAATGATACACTATATTTGATAACAGAAGCAATAAAACCCGAGGAGTCCACATCTATTAAAATTTATGTGCTTTAAGTATCTCCCTTGTAGAATAACAGTGGTACCTTTTACGGGTGATTGTATTGTTTTCTGCAAATATTTTTATCTTTCCACCTTACTCAGTACGTGGGCATAATGCCTGTTGTTTGTAGGAAATCCACGGTGGATAGGATTTCTGTTCTGCTGGGCTACCTAGTTGGTCTAATATGATGGCTACTGCTCAGTGGAACACTGGGCATGGGGGACTGCTGATGGTCACAGAGGGCGGTGGCTTTCCAGACATTCACCTGTGGGGCTGGAGGGCGTCATTTCCTCACCTGGGCTCATGTTTAAACTTTGCCTACCGATGTTTTGGAGGCTTATGAAGGAAAACGTACATATGCCTGTTGGATTTGTAGAAGTTACACTAAAAAGGGTGCTCGTTGATAATTTTGTCTTGGGGATTATGGGGAAGTTTTACCCTTGGTGATCTTAAGTCCACCCCGCTGTAGGGCTGAGCCTTCACGAGTGTGTAGGCACGCCTTGGTGGTATCTTGGGTTCATTCTAGACCACCGCCGTAACGCAGTGTGCAAGTTAAGGAGCGGAACCGTATAATCTCTGAAATCAATGTCAGTTTAAAGGACGTTTTGGGGAAATAGCTGCTCGCGTCTTGGGTGCAGCTGATGTCCCTTGTGTGCCCCATGCCTCCCCCCCAGGGCAGGTGGACCTGTGCGCACGCGACCTGGAAATCCTAGGGCAGAAGTCGGTTACGAGGCAGGCGGGCTTGAACGTGCGCGCGTTGGTTGAGGTTAAGGATGGTCACTGCTGTGAAAACAAACAGGAGGAAAAACATTTCCCGGAGAACCTGGTGGATCCTGCCAGTACGAGGCCTGGAGAACTCCATCCTGGGACAAGTGAGACGAAGAGGGGAGTTGGGGACGGAGAGGGGAGAGGGGACAGGCGGAGGGAGGCAGTAAAGGTCACTCGCTCTGGGAGGCGGCCAGCGTGGTGGGCGCGGCACTGCCCGTGAGGCCAGCTTGAGGAGTGAGCTTCCGGGCGCGTGTGGGGGCCGCTCCCATTGGAGTTTCTGCTTGTTAGCGGGTGACTGTTACGAGGACTCAACAGCGATAAACGTCCACCAAACAGACGATTGCTGTCACTTGTTCCGTCTGTCTGGGACCCCCGCCCCCCAGCACAGCGATGTTTACCCTGGTCAGCTGATGGGCTTCTCTGTGGGATGTCCGGGTTTAATGACATCCCGTGTCACTTGCACACCGATTGCCCAGTTCAGATTCTTTTTTTTTTTTTAAATGTTTATTTCTAAGAGAGAGAGAGAGAGAGACAGCGTGAGCAGGGGAGGGTCAGAGAGAGAGGGAGTCACAGACTGAAACAGGCTCCAGGCTCTGAGCTGGCAGTCAGCACAGAGCCCGACGCGGGGCCCGAACCCATGAACCGCGAGATCATGGCCTGAGCGGAAGTCGGACGCTTACCCGATTAAGCCACCCGGGCGCCCCAAACCAGTTCAGGTTCTTGAGTTCTTGGTGGAGAAAGTCGTCTGTGGGTTTTGTTGGGCTCAGGCCGGTCCCTTGTGGCAACGCCCGGCTGACGTGTGTTGCCTTTGTCACACAGGACTCTTGATAAATGATTTCTCCTGAGTAAATAGTCTCTTATCAAATAAAGCTAAGTAAGGAATAGTATGTTTTCATTACAGTGGAGTAAACATAATTTTAAATGACTAATGGAACTTTTTGTTATTACTAAAGTCCCTTGTGATCTTTTCTTTCTTTGAAAGGAAATATTTTGCTGATGCTAATTCAAGAATTAATTGGTTGCTTAACCCGTGTAGGGAGGTGTTCTGGGCGGGATAGGAATTTGTGGAGATTAGTGTCTCTGACTCTGTCGGGGGGCCGATGGTGCTCCACAGAAATATGCAACAATCCCTGTGACTACAGTGGTCATGCTGAATAGGGGGCAGGGGCCGTGGAGGCACCTTGAGCAGAGGGGAGGCGCGCAGCCTCTGCACGAGGTGGTGCTGGGTCCTCGCAGAGATGGGGACGTGTGGGCACGTGGCCCGCATGGCAGCAGGAGCGGGAGCTGCAGGTTGTGTTTTGGGAATGTCCGGGATCCAGCCCGGCGGGGGGACGGGCTCATGTGGGTGGCAGTGGATGTGGAGGGTGGGGGGCCCTGCAGTCAGAAGGGCTCTGCTGGGCTCATCTGTGAGTCATTCCGGATGGTGCCCTCAGTGAGGCTCAAGGCCGTTTCCGCGTCTGCAGAGTGGACACAGCGCACGTGCCGGCCCAGGAGGTGGCTGGGCAGATGGTGGAGCCACGCGGGGCAGGGGAAGTGTGTGGACTCAGCATGCAGGGCTGGATCTTTGCTCGCGGGAGGGACCCCCTCAAAGTGGCACCGAGGTCACTGGTCCCCGGCCGCAAAGAGGTTGTGGAAATAGTGCGGGAGTGAGTGGCTCAGGTACATGACGTAGGTCCAGGCAGAGGAGACGTAGGGAAGGTCCGGGGCCAGAAACGGCGTGGCTTCTGAGTGCCCCCGTGCAGCTTCACTCTGATGGAGGCGCAGGTGTGTTCACCGGCGTTACAGGGACACCCAGGTCACCCTGAGCACGGACTGTGAGCCTTGCATTGTCCCGCTGCTTCGGGCGGTTGGGCGCGTGGCTTTGGGCTGGTCATCGCCACACAGGAGCACCCGCGGGCCTTACCGATCTTGAACTGCACTGCTTCTCAGCTGAATCGCCTTCGTTCTCGTAGCTTTGACAGATGTCAAGTCTGCACTAAGGATGGGACCTTACGGCCTTATTTAGGGTGTTCGCAAGTGTCTCCTCCAGCCCTGGGTGCCCCATTGCATTGGTTTTAGAGAATTGGTGACCGTGTTTTGTAGAAACACAGTGGCCGGAGCTGGTGCAGTGAGCATTCCGTGGGGACGCAGAGAGCACACGTCTCAGGCCGTGTCAGCCATGTTGGTCTCTTACGAAGCGGTCTTTGTTGTTTGCTTTCAAAAACCCACGTAAAATGGAATTCTCACCTGAGCTCGTTGGATTTTTCCAGGGACCATAGTTTGAAACCCTTTGGTTGCATTTTACTCGTTTGTTCTTGGCGCCAGGACCATCGGCTACTTTGTTGCTTGGGCGCCTTGGGCCCCACCGCACCCTGAGGTGGGGAGCCTCCCTTGCATCCCCCTTCCCTTTCTGCGAGGCCGGCGTCCCCCCTGAGGCTGGGCTGCTGCTGACGCCCACGCTGTCTCAGGCTGGAGAAGATACGGGCCGCCTTGGTCCGGTGGTGCTGGTCGCTTTCCCGGGAGCACTTCTCCAGGAGCACCTCTTGGGGACGTCTGCAGAAACTTGGGAGACCCACAGCCATTCTCTAATTGGAGGAGCTTAGTTTCCTCCTCCCTAAGCACATGTTACTTCCTGCTCCCATTTGGATCTGAGACTTGTTGAAAATAGGCTTTTTCTTCCTAACTCCGACCTTGAGCTCTGATTTCATAAGTGGGTTGTTACTTACTCTTTTTTAAAGAGTACAGAAATAAGCAAGACCACTTCCCCAGGCACCACGTTGTTCCCCTGCTCCACGCCTGAACGTGGAAAAGTGACGGCCCGTGTTCCTTGTTGACGGTTCCTGCGCCGCGGTGGGTCCCCCTCGTGGGACCGGGCAGCATCATGTCACTTTATAGAACACTGTCCTCACCCTCACGTCCCCAGTGACTTGGAAGCTCAGGAGGGCGACCGATGGCCCAGGACACCCCTTCTGTGCCGTGAAGCCGGCCCCAGAACCGTGCTCTGAGCCTTCGTAGAAACTCCTCTTCACATCATCCTGATGCTCGTGGCATGTGAGTGAAGCTGGAAACAGTTTCCCCAGAAACACGCAGATGATTTAGGAAGCACTTTTGACCAAGAGGAGCCACGGCCAGGGTAATTTTCTGCCATGTTTCTCCCCTTTGTGTGTCAGCCGCAGCCTCAAAAGCGCCAGGTCCGAGGTTCTGATGCGGTGGGTCTGGAATGGGCCCAGATATGTGCGTTTCTACAAGTGCCCAGGCTGTGCTGAGAGCCACTGATCTAGGCTGTGGGCAGCCCACTTTGTGGTAGAGTTTAGCGTCTTGTTTCCATTTACTTAGAATCACTTTTCTGGAATAAGTCAGTTATCACAAATAGATTTAAACTCCCGGAGCATCAGTTCTGAGGCCGCGTGGTCGTCATTTCGTGGTTTGTGGAGGAGGATTTCTCTCATGTGAGTCCTGATTCAGAGAAAGGGCTTCGGGGGAGCAGGGGCGTGGGGATGCTGTGGTCCGCGGAGCCCCATTCTTGTCTGGCCCTTGGGTGCTCGCTCCCTGCCGTGTCCGCGTGGCCCTGGGCTGTCCGCTGAGCCGTCATTTCCAGAGATGAAGGTTCACAGCGGCCACCACTTCACCCCTGTGGAGCCACAGTCCGTGGTGTCTGGAGAGCCTGCCGCTGCTGAGAGGCTCCAGGACCCCGAGCCCCTCGCTGTCCAGACAGGCTCCTGTTTCCCGCCCGTCGCCGGCCTGGGAGCCTGCTGTGGGCGCCCGCGGCTGGAACCTTCCAGCCCGGCCCCTCCACACCGGCCGCCGCTGCCGCCTTCTCAGCGTGCCAGCTTCAGGTCTGTGTGGACTGTAAAAATAGCAACTGTACCAGTGTGTTAGCACTATTTATTCTTGGAATGGGTTTTTAAAAGAAAAGAAGAGAGCCAAGTGTAGAAGTAAAGGCTTTGGTCGTGTTTCCTGGTGGCCGATGTTTTGTATCACACGAACAGACGGACGATAGTACAGCCTTCTAGAGAAGATCATATTTGTAGGATTCCTTTTTAAAAAGCCCTTTAAAAGTAAGCTTTCAATAAATAGTAGTCATGATTTAGTTTCAAATTGGCAAAAATTACATGGTAGCTCTTTTGAGAAGTGAACACTGGTAAGCTATTACATTGTTTGGACTGAAGATTTGAATATAAAAATGCTCTAAAATGCTCTAAAAGAAGCATTGATTTTAGAACTTTTTATTTTTATTATCTATCTCTCTATAGAACTCTTTAGAGGTGCGCCTGGGTAGCTCAGTTGGTTAAATGTCTGACTCTTGATTCCGGTCGTGATCTCCAGGTTTGTGAGTTTGAGCCCCACATCTTGGGCTCTGTGCCAACAGGGCTGAGCCTTGGGATTTTCCCTCTCCCTCTCTCTCTGCCCCTCCCCTGCATGCACACACGTGCACTCTCTTTCAAAACAAAACAAAACCTTTAAATGTATCTTTTAAAAAACCTTTCATTTCTTAAAACATGCTCAAATTTTCAAATAGACCTTCTTGTTTCTCTGATGTGGTTTAGAATCTACTTTCCTTTCTGTCATAAAGTCACAAAGACGTCGGGATGCAGGGGTGCCGTACGCTGTTGTGAGAGACCACCAGCAGAGGAGGAGGCTGGCTGGTCAGGCAGCCGCTGGAGTCCGACGTAAGACCACCAGCAATGGCTCAGGCGAGGCTTTTGTGCCGAACGAGTGTTCCGTTTTCCCGGATGTCTTGTAAGTGCTAATCTATAGTCTTTGTTTACCCACACTGGGCCGCGTTCCTACTACATTAGGAAGCTGTTGGACACTCGTGCAGGCCACCCTGTTGGAAGGTGTATAATCCACATGTGTAAATTTTCTTTGCGCTTGTCAATGTCTGTCACTATGTTGGTAACAGTGCTTCTCTCTAGGGTTTTGAAGACTCCCTGGGTTTGAAATTTAAGTCCATTTGGTGATGTGGTGTTAGACGCCAAACTTGCACATAGCGCGTGGAAAAAGCATGGTTTTTCCTGCTTGTGGATTCTGGGTGTAACTGGCATAGCAGGTTGTGGAAAATGCCTTCTTTTAAAAATGAGAAAAACCAGTTACTCCTCATATTCATTGTTTAAAAAAGCAGAACCAAGAGGAGAAAGAACCTTCTGGGCTGATTCTAGTTGAAGGCCACCTCACTCCTGTAGAAAGTGTGTTTTTGAGAGCGAGGGTGGTGACCTTGCAGTAGTGTGCCTTGAGTGAATTAAACCTCTTGGAGGGCAGTACTCAATTTATCCTTAAAGATGTGTGTATACTCTAGTGTCATTCTTGGTGCAGAGATGTGCCTGACCGTCTACACTTGGTCCGTTGTTGGAAAGCTGGGTCCTTCCCCCGGCCCATGGGCACCCTGACCGGGTTGAAAAAATATTTCTTGTTTTCTTGTTTCTATCTGTATATTTTTGAAATGTCAAAAGCAAAGAGGTGGTTTTAGTGACAGTGGCCTCTGAAATAGCAGTTTCTAATGTAACGTCTGCTGCGTGTCAGCACCGCTCTAAGTGCTTCGGAAGGAGGCCATTTGATTCATTTAATCCTCCCAAAACCTTAACAGGCAAATACTATTACTGGTACTTGCACAAGTGAATTCTAGATGTAATTAGGATAGTAGGCTGTGGAAAACGCCTTCTTTTAAAATTGGAACTCACTTTACAGGCAAAGCCCATGATGCTAAAAGGTTCAAGCATGCCTTGGAGATATTGTACGTTTGGGTCTAAACTCACTGCAACAAAGCAAATGGTGCAACAAAGCGAGTGAAGTGACTTTTTAGTTTCCGCGTGCATGCGTGTTATGTTTACTATATGTATAGTTAAGTGTGCAGTATAGCATTATGTCTAAAAAATGTAAATACCTAAGTTAAAAAATACTTGATTGCCAAAAGATGCTAATTATCTGAGCTTTCGGCAAGTCATAACCACTGATCGGGGTCACCATAACAAATAGTAATGAAAAGTTTGAAATACTATGATAATTACCAAAATGTGATACAGGAACTGAAGTGAGCAAACACTGTTGGAAAAATGGTGCCGATAGATAGACTTGCTTGATACAGAGTTGCCACAAACCTTCCATTGAAAAAAGAAAAAAGAAAAACAATCTAGAAAGCTCGATAAAATGAAGTATGCCTGTCCCTCCAAAAGATGACAGAGCAGAGGGTTCACACAGGCGTCTGGCTTCAGAGCTGCTGCGAGTCACTGAGTTACCCCGGGCCCCAGCCTCTGTCGCAGGTGGGCTGACTGCAGACGCGTCACCTTCCTGCCTCAAAGCACAACAAAGGATGTGGACCATCAGACAGTTTCCAGAGGACTTGACCCGACAGACGGGAAACAAGCAGGTGAGCCCCGCAGTGACCACCTCCTGCCTTGACGAGGTCCCAGGGCCTCTGTGCTGGGAGGGGACCCAGGCAGAGCCCAGAGAATGGCCACCGAGGAGACTGGCCGATCGGCCCTGGACACTAAGAACGGCTCAGCCCACGAGAGCCAGAGAGGTTCTCATGACCCCGTTCCTTCAGTAAAACCGGAGAGATTACATTTCTTTGCATAGAACAGCTGCAGGTAAACCATACAGTAAGTGCCCTGTACCTTACACGCCGCGTACTTGGTCCACCGGTGTCTTTTCTGGTGTGTGCACACCCTCCCCTGATCACTTAGAGCCCCCTCAGCAGATCCATCTTCAGGTCGTTCTGAATGAGTGTTTCCTCAGCTCGGACAATACCTTCCTTAGTCGTTGCTCCATCCAGAGTATTCCTAGGGGACAGTTCTGGAGCTGTTTCAGACTCCGCTCTGATGCCTTGGATAAACACTGAGCAGTGTTGGAACTATTGGTTTGTTAGGAGCCAAGGAAAACTTGGAATAATTTGCCTTGTTTGTTAATTGTTCGTGTAGCTCGGTGTTCTCGAGCCTCAAATGGCTGCTGTCGCCGAAAGGCTGCTGCTCTTTACAAAGTTTATTTTCCTCTGGACACACATCCTGAGCCGCTGCGATCAGACACAATTTATCTCGCCACCGCTGACCGCCTTTCCCTGCTTGGCTAACAAACACGCCTCCGAGATGTCGGCTGCAGTTTTGACTTTGTTCCTGGTGAAGTTCCGCTGTGATGTAGTGTTAGATTCTGGTTTCGCTGGCCTCGTGAACACTGTGCCTCGTCCTTGATCTCCGTACCTAAGTATTTCACACTCTTCTCTGCTGAAAAGGGGCATATTTGTGTTTTCAAAAACTTTAAGTTTTATTTATTTAAGTAAGCTCTACGCCCAGCGTGGGGCTGGGACTCACAACCCCAAGATCAAGAGCCACACACCTCTCTTACTGAGCCCACCAGGCGCTCCTGAGAGGGGTGCCTATGAAATCCACTTTTCTCGTTTTGTTTTGTTTTGACATGATGGAGTAAAATACCGCACACAGGATTTAGGTGACACTCAGGATAGAGCCATGGCCCTGTGCTTTGTCATGAGGCGCATGCAGCCTCTGTCACAGCACAGCAGAGGGGCACAGTCATGGGCTGGGCACGGGGCGCCTGTGTCCCAGGGCGACTGCAGCTACGGATACTTAGATACTAATTTCGTAAAGTTTTAACGTGTCACAAAATATCATTATTCTGATTCTTTCCGCCACCTAATGTAGACCCAGTTTTCAGCTCATGAGCTGTACGTAGCAGGGTATTGATTGGATTTGGCTCCCAGGCTCTAGTTTGCTGGTCTCTGACTTAAAGTAGTTTTGAGAAAGTCTGTTGTATCCTGTGTGTTTCCTCATTTTCTCCTGAAGATCGGTCCGACCCAGTTTGGTAAATTCTGTTCATTAACTTTATTTTATTCTTCAGGGGGTAAATCACAGCTGCTATTGGTAGGAGATGTTTTAGGATGAAGAATACTTGAAAACTTTCTATTATTCTCATTAAGGAACACACATAAAAAGAGGGAAAGCTTGCAGCTTTAAGAACACTTGTGTACTTACCTATCATGGGGAAAGTGAGAGAAAACCCAAGCCAGACCTTGCAGCTGGTGCATGGCCGAGCCAGCCCGCAGGAAGGGCGTGGGGTTGGCTGTCATTGGCTGTGAGCCCCGAGGGACGTGCACATTGAGTTATGGGAAGGCACTTGGCTCATTTCCGCGTGGTAGGTGGACGTCTAAGCCCGGACGCCTTCCCAAAGGTGGATGCGGTGGGCGTGGAGGCCACTGTGTGTGGTTGTCAGGGGGGTCCACACCGGCAGGAGCCCTGTCCGCAGACACCCCTGCAGGTCAGCGGGGCTCTGCTCAGATCGTGTGCAGACCAACACTGAAACACACGAACCTTGGCCTGTGTTTGTTCCTTTTATTTATTTAAAAAATTTTTTAAAATGTTTTATTTATTTCTAAGAGAGAGAGAGAGAGCGAGAGTGAGCGAGTGAGCAGGGGAGGGTCAGAGCGAGAGGGAGACACAGAATCCGAAGCAGCTCCAGGCTCTGAGCTGTCAGCACAGAGCCTGACGCGGGGGCTCAAACCCATGAATCGTGAGATCAGGACCTGAGCCTAAGTCAGACACTCAACCCACTGAGCCACCCAGGCGCCCCTGTTCCTTCCTTTTAAAAGCAGGCAAGTTCAGGGGGTGCCTGGGTGGCTCAGTGGGTTGAGTGTCCGACCTCAACTCCGGTCATGATCTCCCGGTTCGTGAGTTTGAGCCCCGCGTTGGGCTCTGCGCTGGCAGCTCGGAGCCCATAGCCTGCTTTAGATTCTGTGTCACTGCCTCTCCTTCTGCTCCTCCCTGCTCTCAAAAAAAATGAATAAATATTAAAAAAAAGTTTTTGATTTTCTAAAAGCAGGTAAGTTTTTATTTTGCTAAATGGTGGTGGCCTGTGGTACTGCCAGTTCTACCTGTTGTTAGAATGCTTCTGGCCTGTGGTAATTATAGTCACTGTTCAAAACTGTTTTGGTTTCTGGAATATTCTGCAGTGCACTAATTATTAATGAAAACATGAAAAGTTCGTTGAAATAAGAGAAAAGGGTTTAGAATACGTTGGTTTTCAGTGAGGAGGAAATCTGCAAAACTGTTCATACAAACCCTATTACAAATGTTTAATATTAGAACATTTAACATTCAAACAATTTTTAAAATGGGAGACATCTTAGTTTAGAAATTCTCTGGGAAGGTCAGTTTAGAATTACGGCCATAAGTCCACGTGTGTATACTCATGTGCTCACACATGCACGTGGGGTGAAAAGAACGGTGCTATCTGCTGAAAAAAGGAATTTTGTTTGATTAGTAGAGATTTTATAATTTATCAGGAGTCTTGTGTCAGATACTTGAAACTGAAATTAGAGAAAACGATAAATCGCATAATTTCTTTATAGCAAAGTGATTTCTTTAAATAGTGAGCCCCTATTCTTAAAATATTGATTCATAGACAAAAACATTCATACACAACTTTGTCAAGAGCTCATTTGTTGATTCGGTTCTGTAGTTCAGTTTTCTCAGCAGGAAACTTAACCTTGTTTGGTGTTGGTGAAAGAAGACTCTTGAGCGTGGATCCCTCTTTATAGTGTTTCAGACATCAGGAGGTAGCCTGAGGCCCCTCCTTTTGTACTCGGGACCTTCGTGGCCAGGATCATTTTTGGAATCTTGGGAAAACCAGAAGTGGCTTGAATAATGAAAGACACAGCAGATTTAGTGCAGTAAAACCCCTGCATTTTTGTAAAGAATTTTCTAAACCATGTTTTCCTCCTCCTCGGGAATCGCAGTAACCCTGGTGATCTGCCTTCTTCGTGCGCGGTGTGCTCACAGCAGCGGGGAGGGCACGCGGCCGCACCGACAGCAGCCAAAAGCACATGCCGAACCAGGGGGCTGGGGGACCACGAAGAGACCCTTCTGTCCGCACACAAGGTCGCCTGGGACGTGGCTTCCAGGCTGGTCATGTTGTGCAGATGGTGTTGACGGGAATAAATCTGTGGTCTCGCGGGAGGGCAAGTGTTTGTTAACTCCAGAAGGACTTTGTCTTCCTGTGGTTAAAACCCGGGATAGGAAGCTGTCCTGGAGTCTGGAGCCTTCCCTTCCCAGCGGACAAGCTGCCCAGGCACCAGGAGTGAGGGGTGCAGCCGCTTGCTTGAGAGGTTCCCTGCCTGGGACGTCAGCGTGAGCGCAAGGAGACCGCGGGGAACAGGGCCATGGCTCCGAGCACGCGAGCCACTTGCTGCGCGTGCTACACGTGTGGTTGTTGGAGGCGTGGACTCCGGGGGGAGCCGAAGAAGAAAAATACAAAATAGGACTTCACAGGTCTTCTGCCGTGTGGTCAGTTTGGGCTTTATTATTGCGGCTTTGAAATGAGACACCCTGCCAGGTTCAGATCAACCAGTACCGCACCGAGCGTGTGTACACACACGAACACGCGTGTGCAGGCATGAACGTTCATATACACACATGTAACGTGTGTGGGAACATCTCCTTCGGGCGGTTTGGAATCCCCTGGCCAGATGCCTACTTTGTGAGGCTTCTTCACCTCCAAGAAAAAACACTCGTATGAAAAAGTACCAGAAAGTGATTCACTGCTGAAGGTACCGCGTGGCAATTAATACTTTCTGAAATTAGCTGATCTTCTTGGAAATCAGTGGGTTTTCAAGGATGTTAATTATTGAGTCACAGCACAGGGGATAAGTTTGCTTAGAAACCAGCCTGCGATCCAGCGACACATCAAAGAAAGGAACTGGATCTCTGCCCTGAGAGCGATTCAGGCTTCGTTGCCAGTAAGTAGACGGCATCTGAGAAGCGTGCAAGCCGATATGTCTGGCGGGTCAAGAACTTAAATCGTGATTGACTCTTGATTAACAGCAGGGTGTCCTTTAAAGATGAGCCTTTGTGGGACTCACGTGTCCCTGGCTTTTTGTTTGTTTGTTGCAGCGCCAGCCGCTGGATGCTTCCTGGCCGTGCCCTCTGCCTGCCCCGAGTCCCTGCGCAGCTTAGGCCTTTCCGCCCGGGCTTTGCCCTTGGTGCGCATGTCCTCTTCCCTGCGTTCTAGTCTCAGGGGAGCCCCGTGCCTGTGCCCTGTGTATGGTGGGTGCTCAGGACACACTTGGATCCTGCGGTCCCTTCACAAGTCACCGTCAGCTCCCGTGACTGCGGTGTCTGGGCCTCCCAGCGCCCCGTCCCTCAGGCCGCATCAGGCACGGCGGCAGACCGGGTGCCGGTGGATGGAGCCGGGGATGGGGAGGGCGTGTGGTGCAGAGCAGAAGTCCGTCCTGAGTTCTCCGTGTCTCGGGTTGACAGGCTAATTGGTTGAATGAGCAGCTGTTTGTCCTGATGTGACTCTGGTTGGGACGGTGACCATGCTGCCCCTGGCGGTTGGGAGGGAAGTGCACAGGTGTGAGCAGAGCACAGCACGGGGGTGGGGTGGGGGGCAGGATGGCCACAGCCTCAGTGGGTCCCCGTGGTCAGAGGTCCCCAAACCGCAGAGGGAATCGGGCGGGAGGGTGGCCTTGAACACCGTGCGGGATGCGTTGTCATCGAGGTGAAGGGTGATGCTGACCAACCCGCAAGCCACAGGCTTTGAGGACGTGCGTGGGGCTTGTTCTGGGCTAAGCGGTTCCTTCTGGAATAGAAGTTCTGTAGGGGAGAAAAAGCAGTATTCCCTCTACCTTCCTGAGTTCTGAGCTGACACCCCCATAGTAAACAAGCCTGAGAAGAGAAAAAGAAGTTTATTAATCTGTGTTATTGCTTGTACACAAAGGAGATGCCAGGGAAGGTGGCCCCTCGCCCAAGTGAATCAGACTCAGCTCCTGGGCCATCCTTGTGGGGGAGGGAGGGGGTGCAGACTCCAGGGCCGTTCTCGGGGGTACAGGCCTCTCAGGGGGAGGGACCAGATGAGGGGAGATGGCTGGGTCTTCAGAGGAGCAGATGGGAGGCGGACAGCTTGTGACCATCATTCTGGGTGTGGGGCCGACTTCTCAGTTCCTCTCCTGTGGCAAGAGTCCGTCTTGCTGGTTGGTGGGGTCCCCGGGGAGGGGACCGAGGACACTGAGGGCCTTCTGGAGAATCTGTCTTCAGGCACATGAGGGGGGAATTCTGAGAAAGCCTTTCCGTGCATCTGCTGTCTTTCAAGTGCCTCCTGTTGAAATAACCTGTGTGCACAGCCTCGCACCTGTGGTGGGGTGTCCCGGGGTCCTGCCTGGAGGTGCCGTGTCCTGCCCTGCCTGGTTCTTTGCTCTGGCATCCCCCACAGAGATGAGACACCCCATCCTGGCTCTGAGCCATTACTGGTTGTCTCTGGGGTCTGGCGGCCCACGTGCCCAGGCGCACTTGTCGTCATTTAACATCTTCATCGTAGACACAGAACCACCTTCCAGACTTGTGGCCACCGTGAACTCTAGAGCCAGTGCTCGCACAGCACGATGATGGTGATTCGAGAGAAAAGGAGGAATGTCCCTTTTCATTAGTTTGTGTGATCTCACAGATGCAAATAGACCATTCCCATAAATGTTCAAAATCTTGAACGTCTCCTTCAGACTCTTGGTTGGCAATCACTGGGCTGGTCCCACCACCTCCCTCTCGCTGAGGAGGAATTGCAGGAAGACTCAGGGACGTCGTTGGGGTCTCCGTGAAGGCTCCGGGCATTTCCGGGGTTCTCTCTCCTCCAGATTCTTCGCTTTATGTCCTTAACAGTACGGCCTTGGGGGAGCGTTGTTACAGGGCCTGAGCTATTAGCTGGCTAAGTGGGTTAATGAACATTTTTTGTTATTTTGTTCCAATGTTGCCTGAATTAACTTAGAAAAATATTTATCAGAACGAGATACACTTAGGGCTTGCCTTGGCATTTCAGTGGGTCTCTCTCTTCCGAAGGCCTTCTATAGAGAGGACCCTTTGTTTGCGGAGAAATCTGAGAGCCCCAGAACTGGAACAGCCTCAGCAGGCTGCTGGTCATACGAGGAAGTATCTGACAGAGCATCTGACTTTTGAAACATTGATTCATATGCGCCTTATCAGGAATGTGCTTTCAGGTCTTAGGTCCTGTGGAGGGAAAGTGAACATCTCCTTAAGCAGGGACGGAAGAGTCCCTTGATGATCCTTTGACAGCTGGTGGCGGAGTGCTGGCCCGTGCCCTTGGTGGCTTGTGCCAGCCCACACCTCGGCACCTGCCATCGCCTCTCCCCCACGTCTGAAGTTTGGGTCATCTGTCTTTCCGCTTTCACAGCTCAGCCCCCTCTTGACTACGTAATCTAAAGTCTTGATTCCCAGGTGCCACCTACCTTTAAGTCCCATTCATCTTTTATTGTTTGCTCACTGTTTTCTCTGCCTCCTGGCTCCTTCCACCAGAATGGGTCCCTGAGAGCCGGTTAACAGTGGCAGATTCTTAGTGGGTGTTGGATAAATGTTTACCAATGAATTAATGAATGACACAGTAATTTGTGTGCAGAAAATAATTGGTTGGTTGTTCAGAACTCCGTGAGCTCATGGTTTGTATCAAAGCTGTCCTATTTCTGCTGGCTTGTAACCCTCACCACATTGTGTGCATCCATGGCTTAAATATGTGTGTGTGCTGTGTGTGGCTGTTTGTAAAAGGAATACTCAGTTTTGGAATAACGTGATTGACGGAAAGAAGGGAAAAACTATGCTTTGTAGGAAAAAGGCTGCTGTATAAACTGCAAAGGGTTTACACTCAAAAGAAGTGTTTCCATAAAAACCCAAAGCAAACACTGACTGTTTGTGGGAATTAAGTATAAATATGCAGCAGTACGGGTCAGTTCACAAAGCATTAATGGTTTACCCCAATTATCTAAACAGCTGGGGAATACGCTTCTCTTGAAAACCATGCTGAACAACTATCTTACTCCCTGAGGTTGGCGCTCGCCCCTTCCCATTCCCTTTATCCAGCAGTACGGACTGCGTGCTTTCCGTGCACATTCATGACATTGGAGACCTTGCTTTCGGCTGGTTAGAATCTGCCGATAGACCCAGCTTTCAGACCGGCCTGGGTCCCGACCTTGCGCTTGACTCAGCATCTTTACTGTCAAGTGGAAATGTTGTGCTTGTAGTTTCGACCCCAGTGAGGGGCGCGGACGGAAGGGATGGTGTAGCTGGTTGAGCGGAACCCGCAGTGAAGGGGTCGTGTTTAAAGAGAAAAACATTTCCTCCCTGTAACTTACGGTTTCCCTTTGCCAGTGTCTGAGCTGATCTTCCGTGGAAACGCTGGCGGGTTTGAGTGGTCCTGAGCCGCCTGCGCCCCTCCCCTGCCGTGTTCTGCTGTGTGTTTGCTGCGTGGACCCCCCTCCACAGCCTGGCAGCACCCTTTGTCGAGGGGCCTTCACCTGCCTCTTCAGAGAAGCTTTGGATTTTCTACTGCTGATCTTTGAAATTAAATGTAACTGAGTAAGGCAAATACCTGCAAATCAGTCCTGTGTTTCATGCGGCAGCTTCTGCTCATTTAAGCCTATGTAGCTGTGTAATTTTTTTAAAGTAGGCTTTACATCCAGCGTGGAGCCCATTGTGGGGCTTGAACTTGTGACCCTAAGATCCAGACCTCAGCTGAAGCCAAGAGTTGGACGCTTACCCAACCGAGCCCCCCAGGCACCCCTATGTTTATATGCTTGAGGAAGAAGAGGGCTTTAGATTTGGGGGTTGAACATCCAAGTTCTGAGAAGTGTAACTGGTGACTTGTGCGGATGGTTGTGGCTTCTCCTTGCAAGGAGAGAGTGAGGGAAGGGCCCGGGCCTTTTGGGCACGTGCTTTCTTGGAACCTGTTTATCGGGAAAGAGGGGGCGGAATTCCTGCCTTGAGGGCTGTGTTGAGAGCAGGCAGGCCCAGCCATGCATCTGGGTTTTATCACGTGTAATTCTTTGGTAACAGTGTGTCTGGCAACAAAATGCATTATCTTTGCACCTTGTAGAAAATCATAGAAGGGAAAATGCAAACCGGGACATGAAGGTAAAAACTGCTAGGCATTAATGCGTCTTCCTTTAAGCATTTTTGTTACTTTGTTCTGGCAGTGATGCCAACTCCAGTTTTCATGGAGCCGAGACCCTAGTGTCTCTCACATTCTCTCCCTGTCTCTGTGTCTCTGTCTCCGTCCCCCCCTCACACTAGAACGGAGGCCCAGACGTCCATACTTTCCAGCTGGCCCTTTGTAGCAGTTGGCAGGGAGAGCAGAGGGATGGGCCCGGTTACTGCAGAAATCCAGGGAATTGACATAGAATGTGAGCTACTTGTGCGTCTTGTTTTATTTTAATCTAAGTACAAAAGACAAGTGTCAAAACACAGTGACTGTTAGTCACCCACACAGACTCCGCCCTGGGGTCTGCGGCAGAGCTCGGGGCCTGCAGGCCTCCTGGCCTGAACCCACTGGAATTTTTGGCAGCTCCACCCGCAAACGTTTAGAAGTACTACGGGAAGAATAAAGGAAACATTTAATTACGAGCTCTCCGATAAAAATTCCAGAATCATGTTTAATGACCATTTTTCAGATTTGTCCGCACACAAGTCTGGGTTTAGTGAACGCCCCCTGCCAGGGCCCGCTGGATGCTGGCAGCTGGCCGGGGAGTTCCCAGTGTCCGCTGCGGGGGGCGGCGGGCCAGGGCTGGCGTGGTGATGGCGTGCGCGGTGCAGAGCGGCCCCAGCCCGGCCTGCGCAGGGTGGATACCAAGTGTGGCTGTTACCGTTTTGGTGAATTCATGCGCGGACAGGCGTTTCTCCGGACCTGCGCAGGTTATGGCATCATGTGATGCTTGGTTCACTGAACATTTTATTGTGAACATTTCCTCGTGTCTGTCTCCTATGGAGAAGGGGATCTGGCAACGGCCGGGTCACCAAGAGCGACGCGGCGTTGCCGGTGGGCAGGGCTCCGTGTGTGAGGCCGGGGGAGGCCCCGGGGGAGGCGGGGGCGGGGCCCTCAGGGCTAGTGGCCTGTGCGTGTTAGTTATCTGTTGTTGTATTAACGAGTTACCCCAGAACGATGTGGCCTCAATGAATATTTGTTCTTCCAGCTTCTAGGGTCCTAGGTCCCCGCGTAGCCTTGGGGGGTGGTCTGGCTCCCGATGCCAGCGGGGCCGTGTGCACCTCCAGGCGTGGGTCCCCCTCCCCGCCTGGGGTCCCCGGAGCGCCTCTCCCAGGACCTCCTCTTCACCCAGCACGCCTTGTGCCACGTTTTACTGACAGCGGAGGAAGGGGTCCAGGGGGTGGGGGTCACGGGGGCCGTCTGGACCTGGGTCCCAGGCCATGTAGGATTTGGGACCTGATCTTAAAGCTGAGTTAAGCCTGAAGGAGTTTGAACTGGGGTTTGACGTAACCTGGAGTGCGGAGAATGAGCAGAGAGGCGCGGGGACAGCCAAACCACCAGGACCCTGGGGGCACGCGGCCAGCCTCCTGGTGGGGGGGGCCGCAGAGGTCTGGCTGTTTTGGGACTGGCTACAAGGACGCGCACCCTAAAACCATTCATCACGGCACACGCTCGCTTTGCGGGGTCGTCTGTTTTGTTTGTAAGGAAGCAGCGTGAAAGGTTCATTGGGGCTGTTCTGGTGGCGGAGGCGAAGCCAGAGGTGCCCTCAGGTGGGGACGCGGCCGTGTCATCGCGGGCCAGCGGGGAGCTTTGAGCACCAGCGGACGGTTCTGTGTTTCCTGAGGTGGATTTGTGGGGGACGAGGTTGAGGGCAGTGGGACAGGCTGACTTTGTTCAGGGTCCTTGGAGATTTCCTGTGGGCGATCGGGTGGCTGGTGGGCTGTCGTCAGGGAAGGTGGGGTGGACAGCTGCAGACCCTCAGGATGGAGGAGGGGGTTGAGGGGAGCAGCCAGGGAGCCCCAGGCACTGGTTCCCTTTGGACTCGGCCGTTTTCCTCGGCGCTCCGCGTCCTGCGTGTGCTCCGGCTTGCGTCGTGCGAGGGTCTCTGGGAGGAGGGTGGGCAGGTCACCTGCATTTCCCGTTTATGTTTCTTCCTTTGTTGTCTTGTGGATCGGATAAAAATGGTTACATTTTGAAACTAAATGTAACGGGTAAGAATAAGAACAGGAAAGAGCGTGGAGTGGGTGCGTAAGCAGGATGAAGAACGGGTTTTGGGACGGAGTTGGGGATGCCGCAGCGGCGTCCAGAATGCGTGGGCCTCCAGTCCCCGCTCAGGCGGGTCCCCAGGGGCCCCTCGGCGTGGGGCCCTGCGTGGGGACGCCCTGCCTGCATCTGCTCCCGTGTGCGGTGACTTCCAGGACAGGCTCAGAGGCGGTTTCCCAGTGGCCTTTCCCGCAGACAGCCCGTCCGTGCCTCAGGGCCGCCTGCGGTTGCATGTCGGTTCCTGCTGCCCGTGCGTGGGCCTCCCTCAGGCCTGTTCAGGGGTGGTCAGCTGTGAGCAGTAGCTTAATTGTTCCTGAGTTTAGGTACAGAGCATTCCAGATTCTTAATGAAAACCTTATTAGGACAGTAACTGTGTTTGTGATGCTGACGGAAAGGTAGTTTAAAATGAGCCTTGTCGGGGGAGGGATCTGTGGGGATGTGGGGGAAAGTCAGGGGAGCTTGAGTTTAGAGTAATTGCTCTCAAGTCGGACTGTGGAGTCCGCTGAGGTTTGGGACAAAGTGGTCACGCTGGGGCGACCAGGAGGCCAGCTGCCCTGGGCTGCCGGGCAGGTCTGGTGACGGGGGGCGCGCTCCGTCGGGCAGGGCGGTGGCCGGCTGGGCGCGCTCGGATGCAGGCCCCACGGGCGCTGGCTGCCGGTCCCAGGCTGGTGGCACTCACAGGGCGTTGACCCTTGAGCTCGCTGGTGAGCGAGGGGCACCTGGTGAGCGAGGGGCACCTGGTGAGCGAGGGTGGGAGCAAGGCCACCCAGCTCCCGCCTTGGCCCTTTGAGTGTCCTCCTTATCAGACCTTAAATTGAAGACGGAGATAGAGTAGAAGGCTCTGATCAGCGCGCTTCAGCATCCTTCGGGCTTCACGCGGTGTAGGCTTCGGGCTCGCTGAAAGGGAGAGGAACTGGGGCTCGGCTGAAGCAGGGGACCCTCCTGGGGCAGGGCCACCCGGCTCCAGGTCACGGCCTCCACGCTGACCTCAAGTGTCCCTGCTGGAGTGGGAGGCGGGGAGACCCAGTCGGGAGGGAGAGACCCGCGGGCTTCACTCGGCTTGTGGCTTACGTGGACATGGAAACCGCAGAGGGCGCTAGTGGTGGAAAATCCCAGCTCATCGCATCATGTTTGCCTGGATCACTCCGTAAGTGGCGGTGACCCGGTGCTCGGCAGCAGCTGGAGCCCGCGGCGGGGAGTGTGGCTAGTTCCGCCCGCTCGTGCTGTGAGCTGGGCGCAGACCACTTAGCCTTCCCGGGTCTGGGTTTGCACGTGTCAAAAAGGAGTGTTTGCACTCCAGCAGTGGTCCACAGCCTTCCGGAACTGAGGCGCCGTGGCCCATTCCATTTAAGAACCTTGTGCCAGCAACAGTAGTTACAGAAATATGCCTTCTTTCTTCTGGACACACTGACTAGGGACCTACCTTTGTGGCCAGCGCTCTGCTAAATCCCGGGCTTACGGACACTTCTGAGGAGGTGACCACAGGAGAGGGCCTGACCGTTCTCTGTGAAGCCAGGAGACTGCGTTATAAGCCCAGGCTGGGAGCTCCTGGTGAGCCTGGGCCATCGGGCAGCCCTCTGGGCTGTGGGGGAGACTACGGGCCCCGATTGCTCAGCGAGGGGGCAGGCCAGGCTCTCGCCCTCCTCTGTACGTTGGGCGGCCCGAGTGCTAAGTGCACCCTGCGCCCCTTCAGAGGAAGCAGGGCCGCTTGCCCCCCAGACCTCGAGGTATTGCAGGCTGGTCAGCGGGTGGGAGACCGTCCTGGGAGCTGCCACGGGGGACCTGCCCTGGAAATGAGCGTGTTTGGTACTAAAGCCGACGTGGACATTCCAAATACTGGACGGGGGCTCAGCGTGGGGAGTGCGATCACCGTGCCCTGCCCGCCTCCTTTGGCCTTGACTTGTGTTACTTCACTTTCTTTACCTGAAAAGTGATGGAGTTAACAGCTGCCTTCTGGTTTGTTGTGAGTTAATTGACCAAAGGACGTGTGTACTTCTGTCCCAGCCGCAGGAGCCTGGTGGGAAGACAGCTGGGGAGACGCGGGTCTGTGGGCGCAGCCCGTCCTGGGTCCTGGGGGTTCACGCAAAGGGGTGTGTGTGACTGCGCGACTCTTCCGCTTCAGGGAAGGGGCCGAGGGTTGGCGGTCTGGTGCTCGTCGGCGCCCTCTGGCCGCTGTGGCCTGGGCCCGCACGTAGGGCTCCTTGGCCACATGAAGGGTACTGAGGGCCAGTGCTGTAAACACCAAGTTGTGCATGTGTGTGTGAAGCCGTCGGTTCCGACTCTGAGTCCGGCCCAGGGACCCTGGAGTTGCTGTCCCTGCAGCAAACCTCTGGCGGGTGGGGAGGTGGTCAGCAAAGGGGCGGGCAGGTCCCTCAACCTCGTGGCCGGGCAGTGGGTGTGTGAAGTGAGCACAAACACGCCGTCCCGCAAGGGAATCACACGGGTTGCAAACCTGTTCAAGTCCAAGCGTATCGGAGAGACCGTCTGTGTTAGGCGGGTGTGACGCCATGGGTGTGTCTCCGTGGCCAACACACGCCACGTGGTGATCCTTTCTACATCCCCCCACCCCCAGGGGTTGAAGGGGAGTGACGTCTGGGCTCCACAGGGACCCGAGATCACATCCTGTGCAGCCTCCCACGGACCCAGAATCGTGTCCTGTGTGGCTTCGTGTGGACCCAGGACATGTCCTCTGGGGCTGGAGCTGGGGCCAGAACGTCCAGCTTTTCCTCACACCGGGTGTCACCACCTTAATGTCTGCGTCACCGTCCGTGTCAGTGGGACCAAAGCCTGACTGCGGGCAGCTTGCCTGCTGAAGCTGATTTCTCTCTCTGGCCAGCCACGGTCCCCGCAGCTGCCACCGTGACTGCCCCCTGGTGGTCTGGCTCATCCTGGGGCCAAGCGGGCCTGGATGGGGCAGGGCTGTTCTGCATCCTCTCCCACGTGAGGCTCGCCTGTGGGACATGGGGATGCACAGGGGGACACGCAAGGGGGGCGTAGACGGCCTCCCTAGCCAGCCGATACTGCAGGCGGACCTGACCTCGCACCCGGGATCTGCGCCCGTGTCCTGGGGCTGGGCGTGGTCATCCGGTGGTCACATGTGGACCTAGTCAGGCACAGGCTTCAGTCCACGCCACACGCTTCCCACGGCTCCTCCCCGGGGGGCACTGCAGCCGTCACCTCTACTTGTCCTGCTGGCCTGGCGGGAGCTCGAGGACGCCCCCAGATGGAGAAGGTGCCACAGAGGGGGTGGCTGGTCCCTTGGGCCTCCTGGGCTCTGCCGCCTTGCTGGGAGGCGTGTCTCCGGGGCTCTCTGTCCCCTGCGTTCCCCTCTGCCCCACAGAGCCACTTCTGTCCCCCGGGAATGGGTATCGGAATCGAAAGAAAACGGCAAGAGCTGAAATGACAGCACAGTTAGTTGAGCTGGATCGTCAAAGAATTCTCCCAGGAGTTGTTGGTCTGGGGGACTCCGAGCTCTGCAAAGCTGAAGCTGTAGGATACACGGGACTTAAAAAATTCTAAGGGCGAGAACATTTTTGAGGGGAAAGCGGTCTGCCGGCTGCAGCGGCAGAGCCTGGGGAGCACTGGGTTTGAGCTGGGTGCCCGGGCTCCTGGGATGGGCGCAGTGGGGCCACCTTGGGGACCGTGCCCTGCGTGTGGGGCCGCCGCCTCCTGGCTCCTGGCTGCTGCTGGTCGGCTTCCCGAGGGGGTGGGGGGTCATGTGGACACGGGGGCGGACGACCGGCCCTTGGCCCAGCCGGGCAGGGGTGAGCTAGCCGCCGCTGCTGCTTCGCTGCCCGTGAACCTGGCCGCCTCCCAGTCTGTGCCCTCTGCTCCACCTCAGACGGGCTCCCTGGGACTTCTCTGCTTTGCCTCCGGAAGCAGCTGAGATCAGATCTGCTCCCTCTTCCCCCTCAGACGTCAGCGCAGCTGTCACATCTCTCCAGCCTTTCCTCTTTCAGAGGAACGGACTTTCTTCAGCCATTTATCACACAACACCATTCCCTGCGCTTTGCTGTCTTAGTCCTTCTCGAGGCAAAATTCCTACAGAGCAAGTTCACTGGAAATTAATCTGTAAGAAACTGCCTGTTCAAAATCCAGTTTCTTTTTGTCAGAAAGCCATTTAGTCGTGCTGGTAAGAGGCGGCGAAGGGCTTATGCCTTCGGGATCAGCTGCCTCGGTGCAAACCCCAGCTCTGCCGCCTCACGCTCGGCGCCTTCTGCCGTCGCTGCTCTGGGCCCCAGCCGCGTGCTGGACCGACCGCCAATGCACGGCACCTGCCTCACGTGCTTTGGTCAGGACGAAAGTGTGGCACAGCCCGATGTTGCTGTTCTCGAGTGACACTAAATACAAAGGCATCTGAGGGTAACATGGGGCCGAGTGAGCTCAACCCCGGGCTTGGAAGGAGGTGAAATCACGTCCGACCAGACAGAAAGGCAGGCACGGGGGATTCCGTGAAAACGGGCTGATCAAAGGTACGGCCTTGGGCAGGAGCCTGCACTCTGTGGACGGAGCCGCTAGGATTTGGGGGTGTCAGCATCACGTAGGAGGCTCTTCTCTGAAGACCGTTCTTTCTCCTTGAGCAGCGTGGTGAGCACTCCCCGTCTGAGCGCCTTGCTCAGAGCCACATGCGGCTGGTTCAAAGCAGGCAGGTCTTTCGAACTTCAAGTACAGAGTGGCCTCCCTGGGAGCTGGGTCTGTTCCCGGGGCCTGCGTCCTGCAGGGTGCTTGCGGGTCCGGCTCCCAGACCACTGTGCTCCTGTCTACGAATCACCCACCTTCTCTTCCTTACGTCTGTCGCTGTCGCCGGATAGGATCCGTGCTGCCAACCCGCGTCGCTTCTCGGTAGCTGGGAGTGCCTGGGGCTTAGGACCTGGTGGCTGAGGAATGTTCTGTCCCAAGTATCCGACATTTCCTTATTCTAGCTTGGGGTAAACTTGAGTTATTTGAGTTAGGGTTGGTGCACAGCCCTTACCCTCCTTCTTGATGTCAAGTTGGTTGGAGGAAGCACAAAGCTGACGGGGAAATCACGCCACTGTTAAAACTCGCTGACGGTCAGACCACAGGGAAGCCTGTCCCCGTGTGGAGCGGATGGACTCCTCGTACGCAGGAAGGCGAGCCCGTCCAAGGCCGCGGGTGATGGGCCCCGTGTGCGCAGGAATGAAGCGCTGATGAAAACAGAACCCGAAGTCAGGTATCTCGGGTGCTGAGGGAGGATTGCGTCTTGTAGGCATGTGTTTGCATTTGCTTTTATTTTCTTTGTTGCCTTTGAATTAGCTGATTGCAGTTCTCACTGGTTTTCGAAAATCTGCCAGAAAGTGACCCGGAGTAGGCGTGCTCAGCCGGACCCTGGAGGTACCGTGCATGGTCCCTGGGTGGGGTTTCTCTGTCTTGAGGCTCCACATTATTACGGGAAGCCCAGAACCTGTGTCTTCAGTGAATGAGAAGGAGTGGACCGCAGGGTCCACGTGGCGACAGAAGACGGTGTGTCGAGGCGCCTTCGTGGTGACCGGCTCGGGGAGGCCGCGCTGCCCCCGAAGGCGCCTGGCGGTGCATCTTCCTTCTGAGATGGACGCGGTGGGTCCCACTGTCCACGTAGGGAGGGACGAGCCGTTGCCTGAGCTGCTGTCTGCACGGGGCCTCCTGCCATCTGCGCCTCCGTTCACCTGTCCCCCACTGTCCCTGGTGCCAGGAATTACCTGGCGCAGGTTTCCTCTTGGCTCCTGCCCTATCCTGCCTTCCAGAGTCAGGTTCTTTGGTGAAAGTCCAGTTAACATGATGATTTCTCCCCCCAGAGCCGTTTAGTTTTGTCACAGATCAGAAAGGCTGTGCCGTGGGCCCGGGAACCCTGTTCTCATACCGTTTGTCATGAACACGTGGAGCCTGCTTCCCAGGCTGTTCAGGCACGGAGCCTCCCGTGGTCGGACCGCGCGTCCCGCTGCTCAGCCTCTGCGAGGACCCAGGAACAACCAGGAGCTCCTGGTGCCGCCCACCCACCCCCCTACCCCTGCTCACGGGGTTGGGCCCAGGGGAAGGTGAGGGGGGGCTTCCGGCACCACTGAGCCTCTGCTTGGAGAGTGGTCCTAGCTCAGTGTTGGAACGCCCTCCACACACCACGGATAAAAGAGCAAACGTGGGCTCCCTCTGTGATGGCCGTGTGCGTGGCGGCCCAGCCCTCATCCACGGAACAAAGGCCGGAGCCGCGGACGCTTGTGCACGATGCTTCCCAGGACCTTTGTGGGCTTTACCCAGGCTGGCGGGGCGCAGACCCAGCGGTGCCTTGTCAGCCTCAGACTTGCGTTAATGGAGTAAACCAAATGTGATATTTATTTTGAATATTTAATATATTTAGTATATCAGAATACTTAAATACTGAATATATCAGAATAATAAAGGAGGACTTTTCCCCTCCGTTTCCAAAGCAGAAGCATAAACAACCCTCTTCCTTGGCAGGGACTTTACTATGTTTCTAAAAAGGCAGCAAGCGCTCTTCCTAAAATAGTACCATCTGTCCCTTTGCATAGATCCTATTAAAATCCTAGCTATATTTCTACTATCTCGATGTGACAGATTGCAGAGAAAATTTATTTCTACTAGAACTCCGTGATGCTTTCCTTCTAAACAGTGAATAGAAAATATGGACAGTAAATCTCAGAAATGAGCCGTAATTCCTGGTCTTCCGAGAGCCTCCACTGACAGCCTGCGTCAGCCACGGCAGAGCGAGCGTCCCCTTGGCAACCGGGGACTGCTCCCGCGTCACCGAGACCGTGTGCAGCCTCTTCCTGCGGAGACGAGAGCGTCTGCCCTCCAGCTGCCAGCTGTGGCTCTTCTTGGGGGCGGGGGGCACCCAGGGTCATGCCCCCCCTGGGGGCACCTGGGTGGTTCATGCAGGTCGTCATCCTCACACTGGATGAAGGGCTCCAGCCTGCACCTCAGTCCAGCGGCCCCCTGGGTGCACCCCAAACCTTGGCCTGAAGAACATTTCCCTTCCAGGGGTCTCTGGGCTCCTGCTCCGGCATAGTCGTGTGGTGCGGGTGTGTTGGAACGTCTGCTGGGGGTGGGGAGAGGACAGTGTGTGGAATCTCTTCCTGCTTGCTGCTGAGTGTTGTGCTGGCGATAGATCTACACGCACTTTTCTCCGGGAGGGCCGCTGCCGTCTGAACCCGGCTGCGCACGCCGCCACCTCTTCCTTGCTGCTGTTGGGTGTCAGTTACTTGATGTGTTTTAGCATCAGATCCCTGTTCATACGCCACGTCTCCTGTGTCTACCAGCACGGCTAGTTCATTTCTAAGTAGGGTCTGTGTGTGTGTGTGTGTGAGATGCACTCTCCACACGGTGCTTTGTCCCGGGGGACATCTGTCCATCAGCCTGGTGATGCCCTGTGCTCCTCCAGGCCTCCGTGCGTGACTATAAATGCATAGCTTTCCCGGAGGCTGGGCAGTTACGAAACACGAGTCCAAGAAGGATTGTCGGGGTGGGGGCGAGAATCAAAACCCCCACCTTTATACACACGTACGTAATGACTTCATGTGACAAAGATGGACGTTGAACTTGTAGCACTGGAGGGTAGCTAAGGCATGTGTACAGGGGTTTCTTGATGAGCTTCTTGTTTTCTATCAAGTAGAAAGTAAAACCGAGCGGCAGAGTTAATGCCAGTTTCCCTCTCACCACTGTGTGGGTTGGACACGTGAGCTGCAAAGCCCCCCCACCAACCGTGAACGACTCGTTCTGCGCCCCCATCTTTCTGGGGCGCACCGAGCTCTGTATTTTCTCCTACCAGTCTCCTGTTCTCTCGTTTCGGGAAGTGCACTCTATTTGTACTGCTTTAAATGTGCACAGTGGCCTAAATTGCTACTTTTCTTTCACGTTAGATGTAACATTTTAATTACAGTGTCACCCGTAACTCAGGTCAGACAGCCCTGCCTCTGTGCTAGAGCAGCATTTCCATGGAGCATTTCCCTCCCTCACCTCGCTGCCCCTTTCAGGAAGCTCGGTGTCCCCGAGGCTTGTGCTGAGTGGGGGTCAGAGCTGGATGCTCACAGGACGCGAGCGCGGTGTGGCTGCCTACTTTCTGCGGTGCGGGGGGGCCTCTCCCCTCGGGGTGCAGACCTGCCTGTGTGGACGGAGTGAAACTGTCTCTGGTGCCCCCGCGGTCCACGGCGGGTGGAGCAGGGAGGAGGGACCGCACCCCAGCTTCTCCTGAGCAGGCGTCCAGGTCGGGGGCGCAGGAAGGCCCTTTGTAGGTCCCTGGTTACAGAGCATCCTGCAGACTTGGCTACTCGGGGAGTTCTGAGCGGGAAACACTTCACGTGAGGAGTGGCGCTCAGGCTGTGTTTGAAGGGAGAGCAAGCTGTCCTGTCCTCAGGCAGCCACGAAAAATAGGGGTGCTCCAGGCCCAGGGAGGTGGGGGTGTGGTCAGAAGGAGGGGAAGGCTGGGGAGGAGGGGCCGGGCAGGGCACCGAACCCTCTGCTGGAGCGGGGCCCGTTCGGTAGCCCGGTCTCGCTTATGTCTTCGGCGTGTGCACACGTGCAGAGGGGATCGCCATGGCCGTGTGCACACCGCAGGTGTTCCTGGGAGTCTCTGGGGAGAGCACATGGTCGTGTTCAGTCCTCCAGGGCTCCGTCTTCATGTTTGTAACACGGTGGCAGGAACACCTCTGTTCATGTCATGAGCTGTTCTGTGCAGAGCGCCTGGTAACTGCCTTCATGCCCAGTCAGTGTGTGGGTCCCCACCCACCTCGTCCTGCCGTCACGCCACGGAGTGGCATTGCCTACCTGTGCCACCTGACAGTGATTTCGCTAAGGGGGAAAGGGGAGGCTTTTCCCTGGTGGCTGGAGCTCTCCTGGCCACCACGGCCTGGAGGATTGGGCACACCTGGGGTTCTGGTTTCATCTACATGAGCAAGCGACACCCCTGAGTGTTGTTGCAGCCACCACAGCATTGAAGTTTTCTGTTCTGATCTGCAGAACTGAGTCCTATTGCATCCAGGTCACATGACCTAGTAAAATGAGTTTGATGTCAGTACTGGTCTGATTTAATGAAAGCTTGCTTATAAAATTAGAAACAATCTGGAGAATGGAATTTGAGTCAAGCTAATGTGTCCCCAGGAGAGGAGGTCTTCGACCTGCTTCAGTGAGGACGGCAGGGATGGACAGGCTCTGTGTTTTGTAACTAGTTCAGTGCATGTGCAGCTTCAGTCCAAAAACAGTCTGCTCTACAAATAAATGTTCTTCTCCAGTGCTGATTAGCATAATGTATTTATAGATTGAATTATTTCTTCCTGGTGAGTCAGGGTCATTCTCTGTTGTGGTCTCAGTTGCCGCACATGGCACTGGGCCTTTTCTCTGGTTTAATTTCTGATTTGTGCAAGGTGGTCAATGAATTGAAAAGATATTGAGCATGTGGAACAGAATAGAGAACCCAGAAATGGATCCACAAATGTATGGCCTACTAATCTTTGGCAGAGCAGGAAAGAATATCCAGTGGAAAAAAGTCTCTTCAAACGGGGCTGGAAAAGCTGGACAGCGACATGCAGAAGAATGAAGCTGG